>ML776925.1:418048-443138 GCA_009831015.1 Picea engelmannii
ATGATTTAATAATTACAGGAAATGCAGAGAAGTTAATTGATGAAATCAAGGAGCAGTTATCAAAGGTATTTGAAATGAAAGATCTTGGTGAGTTACATTACTGGCTAGGTCTTGAAGTTTGGAGAAATGCAGGCCAAACTTTTGTTTGTCAGAGTAACTATATCAGAGAAATACTTAAGAGATTTAAAATGGATCAATGTAAGTCTTCTATTGTTCCCATGCAATAGAATGTGAAACTTTCTTGTGATGATGGTTCGAAGGAGGTGAATGGCACTATGTATAGACAGATGGTGGGTAGTCTGAATTATCTCACCACAACCAGACCTGATATTTCATATTCTGTGAGTATGTTAAGTCAATTCATGGTGAAACCTCATGAAAGCCATTGGAATGTAGCAAAGGCAGTACTCAGGTATCTAAAAGGTACACTTGATTATGGTATTAAATATACTGATGCATCTAATGTTGAGTTGACAGGTTATTCAGATTCTGATTGGGCTGGAAATCTGGATGATCGAAGATCAACCACTGGATATGCGTTTAGCATTGGATCCTGGGTTGTTTCATGGAGTAGTAAAAAGCAGCCTACTGTATCTTTGTCTTCTACCGAAGCAGAATATAAAGCCTTGTGTGCAACAACTTGCGAAGTTGTTTGGTTAAGAAGACTTATTCAAGATGTTGAAGAAGAATGAAAGGAACCTACGATGATCAGATGTGATAATCAAAGTTCAATCAATATTGCGAAGAATCTGATTTTTCATGCAAAGACAAAGCATGTTGAATCTCTGTATCATTTTGTTTGAAAAAAGTTGTAGTCAAATGAAATAACTCTTATGTATTGTAATACTAGTGAAAATGTTGCTGATATTTTCACTAAGCCTCTTGGAAAGATTAAGTTTGAACTGTTTAGGGAGATGTTAGGTGTAGAAGTCAATCCATTCTCCATTAAGGGGGAGACTTGGAAATAATGGAGAAAGCGTCAATTGTAAGCCCCAGTTATAAGCTTCAGTTGTGAGAGTCAGTTGTGAGAGTCACTTGTAGGCGTGTTAAGAGTCAGTTCTTAATTAAGAGTCTTTTCCTATATAAAGATGTAATCCGTCTTCATTAAATAATACAAAAGTGAGCGTAGCCTCACCATGTTGTTTGCCTCGTATATTTTATCTTAGTGTACAAAGTTTAGGCTGAGTGTTTATGGGTGCTCTGCATTAAAAGAGCTGCCAGGTATGGAAACATTGGTAAAAACCGCATGTGTACAGATTTCGGTTTGTAAAACCCCTGGTCACTCCACTCCAGGTTTCAGACATCGTCCTTCAAACGAACATTGTTAACCCACGATTCCGCTATCGTGTCTCAATTCCCAACTATGGACAACAAGTTGGCTTCTATACTGGACTTTAATTTAATTACAGTTGGAGAATTTAAATTTTAAAATTTAAATACATACCCGCCCATTCACCAGCGAGCAATCCAACAAATGTAATTAGACCAGAGGAACTAATCAAATGAAGAGGGTTTTGCAGAGGCAGATCAGGAACTAATTACTTCTATATGCATTCAGTATTAAGTCATCTTTCAGGGATGGAGGAACAACTCAACATTACCTACATTCACTCCAGATTTGGCAGATGGACGGTGCAGATGGTTTCTATGGTCTTCGTTAAAATTCAAGAATAAACAAATTGAAAAATTGAAAACGGAAAAAATTCAAAATAACTGTTTCCTTAACTGATAACTGTTAATTGTTCAACTGATTATTGTTTAGGCTTTCTTCAACCCTGCTCCTCCCTCCGCGGCACAAGTTTCATGGGATTTGACTCTACATATATCAAAACCCATGAAATATCCCCCTTGAATCGTCAGCCGTAAGGAAATATTCCTCTTGCTAAATGTAGATTGGCGTTTGTTGATTGCTATGCGTAATACCATCTAGGGTATCCAGAAAACCACGTGGGCGAGATGGAATGTCGTAAGAATTGGCGACTAAGATTGGAGGTTCTCTATTATTCAATTTGAATTTTCAATTATGTTATTTTTAAATTAATAATAATAATAATTTATTTTTAAGGTTACGGTCAAGTCATATCAAATTGGTGTATGAGATTCTCTTGTTTGTGGAACAAGGGATCCCTCTCTATTTAGGGATTTGACTAGTAAAGTTTACAGAAGTATACATACCCTACCTACCTCCCTCTGGATTTGAACTTGTGACCTCTCAAGAAGAAACACATGTTCTTAACCTTAGACCCACTCAAACTGTGTTTTTAAATTATATAACAACAATTAGATAATTTTTATCTTTTTTGATTGATTTCTAATCATTATGCTCCCTATCTTGTTATCACCTTCGATTCTCTTACCGGTTTTCTTACGGAGGTGAATTGAATCTTTTTTGTGGTGAAAAAAACTGTACTTGTAAACCCGAGGAGTTTAACAACCATTCTGGTTATTGCTACGTTGTTTATGAGCCCTTTGCCTTATTAGGAAAAACTGGTTATTGAATTCGAAATGTAATTGCAATATGAAAAATTATGGAGAAGATTATATATATATATATATATATATATATATATATATATATATATATATTAAATAGCATGTATTAATTCTATATTAAATATAATTGGAGATATTATATGTTAAAATAATTTTTAAATGTTATGTATCAATTTTTATTTGTTATATATAGATGATATTATGATTTACACTTAAATTAATTTTTTTTTATTAATATTTTTTAGTTGAGAAAAAATTACACATTTCCTAAAAATCAATCCATTAATAAATAACAACGATCTTTATTATCCATTCACAATTAAAATATACTAATTTTTTCTACTTATAAAAACTATGATTAATTTTAATTAACTATTGAACTATTTAAAATGTCAAAAACATATCCCATCCTTCTGGATTTGAATTAACATTTAATCCAACTCAAGTTGTACCTTTATATTTATATCTTTAAACAAATGCATTATGTGGTTTATCATCTATTTCATTTATCATCATAATAATTTTTTATTTTTTTGTATTTTATTAAAGTTTATGTATTTTACACCTCTATAATATTTAATATTTATTATTATTATTTGATAAATATATTAATTTTTAAATATATTTTAATTAAAATAATGTAAAATTGTTTAAAAAATAATTAGTTTTTAAAATTTATTAAAACAAAAATTTTATATTGAAAATGTTTTTTAAAAACAATTGATTTAATAAATAAAAATAATAATCTAACATAAAAATTTATTTATTTATTAATTGCTCATATTATCCATTTATAAAAAAAATATTATTGTTTAAACATGTTACATGAATCATTTTTATTTCTTAAGTTGTACCTTTATATTTGTATCTTTAAAAAAACTAGCTCCTCCCTTGCATATTGAAGGCCCTCCATTTAAGTCCCTCCCCTCCTCTCATGGCCTTTGTCACTCCGTCACCCTCAACCATTTATGTCACTCCTCCATTGTTCTCTGCAGGAGGTGGCTCTTTGTTCTTTGCAGGCCACCATTCCTCTCACTCCTCCACTATTCTCTATAGGAGGTGGCTCTATGTTCTCTACGTGGAGTGGTGGCTCTCTTCCCTCTTCGTTCTTCGCAGATTCAGACTCTCACATATGCCTACTCGCAAGCTTACCACCCCCACCTTGGGGAGAATTGGTCGTGGAGGGTATGCGTCCACAACACCTCCCTCGCCTATCATGGCCAACCAGGATGGCTACAACCGCTTTGTCCCTCACTTGCTTCGATAAATGTTAGACAATTGGGAAGAGGAAATTTTGGGCTCTCTCTCAGCCTCTCGACGCACCGCCAGACAATGTCACAACTATTGGGTTGTAAAATACCTGCTCTCTCGTACCCTCCTCAGCCTCTTGGGTTTCTTATTTCTAAGCCCTCCTAGTTTTCCTTGATCACCCCACTCCCTCATTTCCCACCCTCCTCCTTTAGCTCTTCCCTCCCCCAGTACTCGTCCTCTTCCTTCTGTGACCCACTCAAGCAACTCAACTCCTCAAGAGAATTACAACAAACAAACAATAGAGACTCCACCAGGCAAGTCAAGTTCGTTGATGTCTCCCTTTATCAAAAGTGCAGGCCTCTCGGTCAAGGAACAAAGCTTAGACATCTCCAGCAAAAACGACAACGACTTCGGTGCCTGCCCCATTGTAGAAGAGCTTCCTTCGGACGACCCTCCAACTATAACTAGAAAGAATATGTAATTATCAAGATTTTGTTATTTTTTTCAGTTTTCTTAGTTATGATTAGCCTCTGGTTATATGACAGTAATTATATAGACAAACTCTATCGTTATTTTTGTAAGTGTGGTTTCCCCCAAAGGGCAAGAAAGTATGCATGTATCTTTACTCATGCATGTATCTTTACTCTATTTTTAATAGAATAGCTCCAGAATTTACCAAAAAAAATAATAATAATATAACATAAGAAATTATAATTTATTTATTTATTTTTTATTTTTTGGTACTGGGGGAATCGGCAACTGGCAGTTCTCGTACTCGCGTGACGCGGGGTCGATCCCCGTCAGCTACCACTATAACCCCAGGTGCAACCACCCAGCCTGCAAGAATGGCGCATGAGTAAATCCGGGTGAGGATCGAACATGAGACTTCATTTTTACAAATTTCCTTCCATTTACACGGCACTTGCCAATCCGTCTACACCCGTGCGAGCATAAGAAATTATAAATTTAATCTCAATTTAATTTATTTATTAATTGCTCATATCACCCATTTTTAGAAAAATATTTATGTTAAATTAATGTTTCAAGTATGTTGCTTGAATCATTTTTATTTCTTAACCCTGCCATTCATTGCTTATATAAAAAAAAACTAACCATTAACACTATTTAAGAAACTAAACTCAATTTCATGAAAATGGCTAGTGTTATTTGGCACATCCATCTAAAATAATTTGGCCAAAATTGGCACATCCATATAAAATCATTTGGCCAAAATTAAAACATGATATCCATTATTTTGATTGTTCATGACATGTAAGTTTCATTAACATAGACAATTTATGAAAAATAAAAATTTTTCTATGTTTTAGGTGTAACTATTCAATTTTTATGGAAAACTAAGACCAATAAACTAAAAAACACAAGTGTGTTTTCTCATGTAGTAAATTTTGAGATTGACCTTAATAAGGGAGTTGGTTTCCTGATGTTTTCTATTTTCATCTATTTTCATTTGTAATAGCCAGGAAGATATGTCTATAAGACAATTAATATGTACATAATATTTTCATAGATATGTCTATAAGACAATTAAGATGTACATAATATTTTCATTTGTAATAGTCAGGAAGATATGTCTATAAGACAATTAATATGTACATAATATTTTCATTTGTAATCGTTAGGAAGATATGTCTATAAGACAATTAAGATGTACGTAAAAATGTGATACAAGCATGCCTAACCAAAATCAACCAAATTCAATGCACTATTACCCTCGATGAATGTTGAGGAATGTCACAATCCAACATAACCCTTGATAAATGTCGTAATGGGACATAATCCTTTATTTTCTAATGTTGCATTGTGACGTTCATATTCATTATATTATGTCAAATTATATCATTCCTAAATGGTTATGTCACATTGTGATGCTCATTTAGGGTTGTGTCGCAAAGTGACATAAACATTTAGGAATGATGAAATTCACCATAAGACAATGCATATGTACAAAAAAATGTGACACGACCATACCCAACCAAAATAAACCAAATTCAATGTGTCATTACCCTCAATGAATGTTGAAATGTAACAAAATCCTTTATGAATGTGACAATGTAGCATCACATTTGATTGACACCACAATGTGACATAACCATTCATGAATGTAGGAAGCAGACACATGTCAACAAAGATGAATGTCTAAATGTCACATAGCCATTGATGAAGATCACAATCAAACATAGTCATCGAACATTAAGGAATGCCACAAACCAACATAACCCTTGATAAATGTTGTATTGGGACAAAATACTTTACGTTGTAATGTTGCATTGCGACATACATCTTCATTGTATTATGTCAAATTACATCTTTCCTAAATGGTTATGTAACATTGTGAAGTTCATTTACCATCAAACATTAAGGAATGTCACAATCCAACATAACCCTTGATAAATGTCGTAATGGGACAAAGTACTTTATGTTGTAATGTCGCATTGTGACATACATCTTCATTATATTATGTCTAATTACATCTTTCCTAAATGGTTACGTAACATTGTGAAGTTCATTTACGGTTATGTCATAATGTGACATAAACATTTAGGAATGTGACATAACTTATGTCAAATAAAAAATGCCCAACCATAATAAACAATGAGACAACATCCTTTATGTTGCAATGTCACATTGTGACGTACATCTTCATTGTATTATGTTGAATTACATCGTTCCTAAATGGTTACATCACATTGTGATGTTCATCTAGGGTTATGTCACAATGTGACACACACACACACACACATATGCCCAACCATAATAAACAATGAGACAACATCCTTTATGTTGCAATGTCAGATTGTGACATACATATTCATTGTATTATGTTGAATTACATCGTTCCTAAATGGTTACATCACAATGTGATGTTCATCTAGGGTTATGTCACAATGTCACACACACACACACACACACACACACACACACACACACACACACACACATGTTAGTCACATTCTAAATCTCTTACATAATGTGACAACCATGTTCAAATGTCGCAATCCAAGATAAAGCAATAAAAATGTTGGAATGCCACAAAACCCTTTATTAATGTTATAATACAACATCACATTTCATAAAATCTGCATTGTGACATAACTATTAATAATAATATTAAACCAAGACATCAAAATGTGACTTAACCATTGAGGAATGTATCAGTTCAACATTATTCAATGAAGGTAAACATCACAATGTTACATTACAATAGTAAACCATGGTTAAAAAAAATCAACATGGTCAACCATAGTGAACCATTACTAACCATAATCAACATGGTCAACCATAGTCAACCATTACTAACCATAATCAACATGGTCAACCATAGCTAACTTAGTGTGACGTTTATCAATGGTTGACTATGGATGACCTTTAATTTCACACCCATATTCCAATAGGGCATTGCAAAATGAAGGGGGGACAATGCAATTCAACATAATGCAATGAATATGTATGTCACAATGAAACATAACCATTTAAGAATACATACAAATTTGACATAAGTTAGCCTTGAAAATGTTACATGTCATTTCGACAAAATCTTCTATGAACATTGCAATATGAGATGGCATTTAATAAATGTCGCAATGTGACATATTTATTAATTTTATCTGAAAAAAACCATAAAGGAATACCACAATATAGCATGATTCTCGATGAATGTCATGGTGTGACATCACATTTCATTAACTTCTGAATGCGAAAAAACCCTTAATATAGAAAAATTCATGAAAATACAAACTAAACATACTACAAGAAAGACCAAGGCTACAATATATAAATATTAATTATATTCTAAATTTCTTACACAATGTGACATAACCATGTTCAGATGTTGCAATCCAACATAACCCAACAATAATGTTGCAATGCCACAAAACCCTTGATGAATGTCACAATGCAACATCACCTTTGATAAAATCTACATTCTGACATAACTCTTAATAATATTTTTAAGAAATTAACCCCAACCAACCATTGTAAAACACCATTGAAAACCATAATGAACAATGACCAACCATTCCCACAAAAAATCAACAAAATTTAATGTTACATCACCCTCCGTGAATGTCATAATGTGACAAAATCCTTTATGAATGTGATAATGCGACATCACATTTAATCAACACCATAATGCAATATAACCATTCACGAATGTAGGAAGCCAACACATGTAAACCAAAATGAATGTATCAATGTCACAAAACCATTGGGGAAGATTACAATCAAACATAGCCATTAACCATTGACGAATGTCACAATCAAACATAACCCTCGATAAATGTCGCATTGGGACAAAATCCTTTATGAATGTAACAATATGAAATCACATTTATTTTATGTCAAAATGTGACAAAACCCTTAATGAACATCGCAATGTCACATGAAATTTAATCACAATGTGACATAGTTTTAAACGCAACAAGATTAATGTTACAATCTGGAATAATCATAAAGGGATGCCACAATCCAGCATAACCCTCGATGAATTTTGCAATGTCACAAAATCCTTTATGAATGTCACAATATGACATCGCATTTTATCAACACCACAATGCGACATAACTATTCATGAATGTAGGAACTAGACACAAGTCAACCAAGATGAATGCCTAAATGTCACATAACAATTCAATAAGATCACAATCAAACATATCCATATTATAAAGTAATTTAAAATGAATTGTATAGTTTGACACAACCATCAAATGACATCGCAAATCAACAAAACCCTCTATCAACATTGCAATACAACAAAACCTTTAATAAATTTCATAATGTGAAATCACATTTCATGAACATCACAATGCGACAAAACCTTTATTGAACATCACAATGTAACATGTCATTTAATGAATTTCACAATATGACAGAGTCATTAATGTGACAAGATAATATTGTATTATTAATATTAATATTATTAATATTATTATTATTATATTAAAGTTATAATATATTACTCATTTATTTTTATATTTGATATTATAATTTATTTTTTCTTATAAAAAATTATATTATAAGTTTTAAAATTATAGTATATTAACTTATATTAATGTTTGTATTAACTTATATAAACATAATATATGTTTTAACTCATAACAACATTAAAAATATGTTAATATAATAAATATATTAATATTATATTATATTAACGTATATTAACATTATACTATAATGTTACATTATATTAAGATTTATATTATATGAAGCTTATATTAATTTACATAAAAATAATATATGTTTTAACTTATATGAACAAAGTTTATAAATAACTTAATATTAAACTCTCCACTACGACAAAATTGTTAACAATATTATTAAATCATTAATAATATTATGATTATTATTGTTTTTTTTAATGTTATTATTAATACAATATATTAATTTTATATTAACATTAATATAACATAAATATAACATAGTAATATTATAATATATAAAGCTATTTTTTAAATTTAATATTATAATTTACTCTTCATATAAAAATTTAATTTATAAATGTTTGAACATTATACTTCATTAATAGTAAATTTGTATAAACTTTGTTCATATAACTTAAAACATATATTATATTAATATAAATCAATACAAACATTAATATAAGTTAAAGTTAATGTGATATAATATTATACTATATTATTTATGTTAATATAAATATAATTTTATTTTTATTGATCTTATCATCAAAGAAGGATCTGATGAAATGGATCAAGCACTGGTGGAATCTGAAAGGTGATTATGAGTTGCAATTAAGCTCGAAAGGCTTCTTCACAATCATATTCTACAACTTGGAGGATAAGGATAGGGTTTTTGAAAATGGTCTCTACTTCTACAACTTGGTTGGATTATATCTGCAATTCTGGACAGATCGCTTTTACCGGAAAAAAGAAGATTTTTCTTGTGCCCTAGTTTGGATACGCCTGTACTCCCTTCTCTGGGAGTTCTGGCTCGAGGAAATCCTGACAGACATTGGAAACACGCTAGGAAGGTATGTCAAATCCTTAAAGGCCACGAAGAAGAGAAAATGCACTTCTTATGAGTGAATCTATGTTTACATGAATATCTTAAAAGCCCGTCCAGGATTTGTTACCGTAGAGTATCAAGACGAATAATGGACACAGACCATAGAATACGAACACATCGCATTCAGATGTCGAAAATTTCATGAATATGGGAATCTCTTTAGAGACTGCCCTCTCAATCCACCAACTCGACCAGTAGCAGAGGAAACACAACAAGATGGTTTCACCCATGTGCAAGGACGCAAGAAGCACACATAGAAAAAATCCATGTAGACAGGAAACAAGAAGATCCCAACTAGAAACTCCTTCGACACTCTCAACAAACTACCAGACACAGAGGAGGTGGAAAACCCCCACAAAACTACATAACCATGCAAAGGAACTGGTAAGGAAAATCAAACCCTTGATCCAATTTTAGAACAGATCTGAAGCCAGAATCCCCAAGCCTACACAATTCCAGGAAAAATCCTAGACTACAATGGTGGTGACATCATAATGCAAATAGATGAAAAGGAACTTGAGGACATCGACCTCGATAAGATTGAGGATGCATTCAACCGAAAATAACTATAGTCCATTCTGATGGAGAAACTCATAAAAGTTTACAAAGTCTTCATAGACTCCACAATAGGAGCCACCTCTTGCCTAGGCATACACCTGGATCCTGATATAGATCCCAAGCGAAACCAGAAAGAAAGAAAAAGATGGGGGTGCAAGCCGACACATCAACTAATAAAAGAGGTAGGCAACTTCATGATTAACTCAGGGTAAATACAACACCTCTCGAAATGATCATTGCACTCTCCCCACAATTAAATGTGATGAAGATCATAACTTGGAATATTAGAGGTCTCAATGGAAGATCCAAACAAAGGATTCTTCGAAACTCTGTTAAATTAGAAACCAAAAGTGAAGGTAATATGGCAGAAGAAACATTCAAAATATGTGGGAGGCACTGTAACTTCACCCACACTGACCTTAAAGGGGAAGCAGGGGGATTAGCTATCCTCTAGAATCTGGCCAGAATCATCCTAGAACCTGCCTATTCAACAGTGGGGACACTCATTGCTAAATACAAATTTATAAGATATAGCAAAGAAGCAGTCATTACTAATGCTTATGGCCCTCATCTTAATCAAGAAAAATATCACTTCTTAAACAGTCTTGCTTACATAAACACACTAAGAGGACAAGAACGATGGATCTTGGGAGGAGATTTCAACATCATCCTCAACCTAGAGGAAAAAAGTGGGGGTTTGAAATGCCTAGATCAGGACAGTAACAAGTTTCGTCACCTTATAGATAGCCTCAATATAATTTACATTGAGACAAGGAATAGCCCCTTTACCTGGACCAACAAATGAGTAGGGAACCAACACATTTCTAGTCTCCTGAATCGTTTTCTAGTTTCAGAAAACGTAATTCTTGAAGGCCCACTCATTGAAGCGAACATCCTCCTAAAGGGAAACTCAGATCACTAGTCAGTCCAACTTTGAGTAGAGACAACAACAACACCAAAGTTTAAACCCTTCCTCTTTGATAAATTCTGGTTAACCCACCCATAACTCTTGGAAATTTCCTGTCCCTAGTGGGCCAATGAAGAAATTGAACATGGAACACAGATGTATAAATTCCAACAACGCCTGAAAATTTTCAAACTACAACTCCAAGACTGGAATATAAATGTATTTGGTGACATTTTCCTTTCAAAAAAATTCCTTGAACAACGTCTAGAGGAGGTTCAACGTGATTTCATTGTCTCGGGATACTCGGAAGCCTTTCTACATGAGGAAACGACTCTAAACAAGAAACTTGTGGAATGACACAAACATGAGGAGATTCTTTGGAAGAAGAAAACTCAGTTTCAATGTCTAAAGGAGGGGGGAAAACACAAAGTTCTTCCATTGCTTCATGATCCACAAACGGTACATCAACCTCATTACAAATCTTGAGGACTCACAGGGAAACACTTTACTGCACCATGCAGACATTGAAGATGAGCTAGTCACCTACTATAAAGAGATTCTCTCAAAACTTCCTTTTGATAGAACACCTACCATCAGAAGAATCACTCAACATATCCCCACCCTCATCACCACTAAGAAGAATAAAGCCCTTATGAGACCGATCATGTAGGAGGAGGTTGATCAGACTATCAAGGAAATTCCCCTACGTAAGGCCCCAGGGCCGGATTGCTTCACCACTAATTTCTTCCATTATTATTTCCCAATGGTTTGAGAATAGGTTTGTGCACTAGTGGAGGATTCCAGAACCTCAAAGAAGGTGCTATCATCTCTTAATGCAACATTCCTCACCTTTATTCCTAAAGAAGAGCGTGTCACCACCCCAAAGAAATTTCGGTCGATTTCTCTCTACAATGTCATCTACAAGATGATCACAAAATTCATAGCCCTCAGGCTCAAACACAAACTCACTTGCATCATCTCCATGGAACGGTCATGTTATGTGGAGGGGTGACACATCATGGACAACGTAATCTTGGTGCATGAAATCATTCACTCACTCAAGACTACTCGGACTCCAAGTATGATCATAAAACTTGACCTCTATAAAGATTTGAAAAACTAAGATGGAAATACATGCACTCCATCCTTTTAGCCTTTGGGTTCATCACGGACTGGATAGAATGGATCATGAAACTCACTTCCTCCGCCTTTTTCTCTATCTTATTCAATGGTGTCCCCTCTAGGCCTTTCCCCCCACCTGAGGCATCTGCCAAGGAGACCCACTCTCCCCTTTCCTCTTTGCGATCATGGTTGAAGGTTTGGGGTGGTACTTGTCTTCCTTAATCTCAAATGGAACACTGCAAGGTCTTTCTATTCATGGGATCTAACTAGTAGCTTATCACAGCCAATTTGTTGACGATACCTTGCTCTTGAACACCCCCACTGCCATGGAAGCTGCCAAAATCCGCACCATACTCTCAGAATTTAGTGATGCCTCTAGCACCACCTTTAATCTAGAGAAATCACAACTCTTCCTTTTCAACACTCCAGCAGTAATCCAATGACACATTTACTGCCTCCTTGACATCCCTCGGTGCTTCATTTCGTCCAATTACCTTGGATTACCCCTGACAAACTCAATAGCTCCAAATACCTTATGTAAATCCCTCATCCTCTCAATCTCCAAACTCTAATCGCTTTATCTCCTCAACCTTCAGGACCCTCAATATCCCTGCAAGGCTCATCCTCATGAAATCGGTGCTTCAAACCATTCTGGCCTACATGTTTTCAACTCTAGAAGCTCCACAAACAATCATAAAAGGAATAATAAATATTTAGCGGAACTTCCTCTGGAATGGCCATAAACAGGGGAAACCATGGGCCTTGGTCAGTTGGGATAATCTGTACAAACCCACGGCTCTAGGAGGCTTGGGGCTCTGTGGTCCAGGGAATCTCAACAATGTTATGGGAGCTAAAATATAGTGGCGATGGTTAAAATATCCTTATGAACTCTAGGCATGAATCTGGAGGCACAAATATACACCCTATATACACCAATAAGAACTCATAAGGCTCAACGATCAAATCCAGGGATCCAATATTTGGAATGTGTCCTGGCACAATTGCCCACTCATCCAAAAGCACGCCTTCTGCAAAGTCATAAATGGACAAAGCGCTGAGTTCTGGACATATGTATGGTATCAACACCCTCCCTTACAATCTGTGGAGATCCTAATTCCTTATCAGGCCTACCTTCCAAAGTTAAGACGACTCAAAGTAGTCGATCTTTGGCTTAATACACAACACCGAACCCCTTGGCATAGTTGGAAAGTTCTTCCTCAAGATCTTCATCTATTGGGTAATTTCGATATGCAACCTTGGCTAGAAACAGTGGGAAACATAAAATTTTGTATCAACATAGATAATGACATCCTTCTCTCGAGATATTCCATGACAAATACTTTCACAATCAAGGACGCCTATAAGATTCAATAGAACTTCCACAAGCAAGAAAAATATCACATTTGGAACATAATCTAGAAGACTAAGCTCTGGCCAAATTTCTCCACCTTTCTTTGGCTCCTGGTATAGAATAGACTCCTCACCTGAGATAATATTCAGAAACGGGGCTTCATTGGGCCCTCCATTTGCCACTTATGCAACCAACAGGAAGAAACCATGGAACACATATTTCACCAATGTCAAGTCAGTAATCAGATCTGGGACCAAGCCACAATAATGATGATGAGGCAAATGAAGCATGACAGTACCATCATTCCCAACACTATAAGGAATTGGGGATCATGGGATTACAAAACCCCACCTCTAAACAGAATCTAGAAACTCATGCCAAGTCTTATTGTTTGGCAGCTTTGGAAAGAAATAAATTGACGCATCTTCCACTCTCAACCCTCTCGCCCCTCTGATATCTAGGACAAGATTAGAGAAATCATTTGGGAAACACTTCAAATTTAGACTTGGACTCAAGAGGATATCCTCAATGCCCCTCAATAATCCAACATATTCAATACCTAGAAGAAATCACCCCAAAAACCCCTCTCCTTCTCTCTGATCCCCCCACCCCTCTAGCTAGATGCTCCACCTTTTGGAGCTTCCCCCCCTAAGGTTTTTGGAATATGAATTTTGACAAATCCTCCAAGGGAAATCTCGGACCGACAGAGTTTGGCGCGGTAATCAGAGACAACACAGGAAAAATCAAGCATCCCAGAGTGGGCTTTCTAGGGTACGACACGAACAACTTTTTCGAGCTTTGGGGCCTCATAAAAGGACTCCAACTATCTCTATACCACAATTTGTAGCCCCTAATAATCGAAGGAGATTCTAAAGTCATCATTTCACTAACCACAAAAAATATCTAGGGATCGGATCTGAAAAAATCACACCCAGCTGGTGCCTCACAGGCCCCCTCTCTCTTCTACAAGCCTCACTACTTCCTTCCATTACTCTCATCCCCTCACACATAAAGCGAGAGGACAAAAAAGTAGCAGACCAACTAGCTAATGAAGGTGTCAATACTCAGGCAGAGCTCCTCATCATCAACACCCTGGACCATCAGGATTCACAACTTCTAAAGCAGTGCCAAGAACTAGCTCTACAGTATTGCCTCTCCCTGCATGGGGTGACACATGGAGCACACGCATCAACAACTGGGGTGGATACGAGGGTAGTTTAGGCCCCTCACCACCATCGTCCTCCCCTGTCCAGTCGTGTTGTCTAGATTTCATTTCTGCCAAGGCTTAGTGCACTGGGTCTTAATGGAGACTCAGGTTCGACTCCTCGGAACCAGTACAATACAACGAATGGCCATTACTCTAGCAGTTATGGTTACCAGAGCCATCAACTCCTCCATCCTCCTGCTCTTATCTTCCTTCGGGGGGTCCTATATTGGGAATTTGGCCACATTTCATGGTCTAATTCTGCTTGCTTTCATCCATGCCTTGGCTTTCCATCCTCTGTCTCCTACTCACACCATATTTTATTCCATTCGCCCTGCACTCTAATTAGGCATGCTTCGCGAGAGAGGTAAGTCCCAACGAGGTCCATCCTATTACAGTTGGTTTGGTCGGAACAAATTCCTAGGACCAATCTCTCTCGCTCTCATCCCAGGAGGCATTTCGGACCACTCACCCTCCTTTGTTCAGAATTGGCATGAGGCAGCTCAACCGGAGCCCCATCCATCAAACATAGAGGGTCTCCACAGAGGTTGTCTGGTGGAAGAGGAAATTCTTCCCAACTAAGAGGAAATTATGTCATTTTTGTCGACGACCACCTTGGAACACTGACCGACCACTTTCACCACCACCCCTTTGATTTTCCAGGAGCCAACTGAGACAGGTTTCATCGTGTAAGAGGAAATGCATCTTCAAGAGGAGCACTTTGGAAATAATTTGTTGCTACTATGGAAGAGGACCCTGCTACGGATTCTATTGTTGCTAAGTATTTTTCTGTTGCTACCATGGAAGAGGACCCTGGAACAAACTAGGATGAATGCTAGAAAGAAGACAACACTGAAGAGCATGCTCACTTGGTTCCCAGCTCTTTCAATCTCAAGGAAGACCACCTGGTCTTGATCTTCGAGATGCGTAAGGATTTGGTAGATTAATTGCACAACCAGTGCACCCTCAACAATAATTTGGACGTCCTTTATGACTCCTTGTCAAGCAAGCCTATGAAAATTCGATGCCCGACTTGCTTTCAGCTTTTCATCTTCCAACTTTGCCAGGATGGACACCCAGGTTCACCTCATGTCTAGTGGTCTTACAGGTTTTTCTCTAGTCTCAGTGTTAAGTCTTTTTTGCATCACAGACTCTGATTATGGTTCACTAGTTATTTGGGGCACTTAGTCCACCGCATGTCCTAGTTTCCATGCTTGTGGAAGAACAAGTGGCAAGTCCCCATGTTTTTGACAGATTTCTCTTTAAGTTTTATGAACAATAGTGTCCACGCGTTCTCATTTCCATTGTTGTGGCAGAACAGGTGTGGCATGCTCTAGTGTATACTCATACATGTGTGATTTTTTCTAACCCAAGATAATACAATACTTTTTTATTTAAAAAAAAATTATTAATATAAATTTATTAATCTGAACATTATTAATAATAAAGTTTTGTGTTAATTTTATTTATATAATTATTGGTTCATATAAATATATGATTTGAATTATTTGAATATATATTTTTGCGCCCATCAATAACTAGCAACAACCACATTAATAATATTAATGTGTTTAAATACATAAAACTTATATTTAGCACATACTATAAGAAAAAGAGTATTAATGTGTTAAATATATACCTATAAAAACACATTAATATTATTAATGTGATTGTTGTTAGCAGCATTTAACTTTAAAAAAAATCGAAATTTTAACTTACTACATATTTAACCATTTATTAAAATAATATAAACTAATTTCATGAAATAATAACATGTAAATATTATCATTTTATTAAAATAATATGACACTAATTTAATAATCATTTTTATTAAAATAATATAGAACTAATTTTATAAAATAATAAAATGTAAATGTTATCATTTTATTAAAATAACATGGAACTAATTTCCTAAAATAATAAAGAAATTATTTTTTAATTAAAGAATATATTTTAGAGCTTTTTTTAGAGGGTAGTAATATGCTTTGAGAAGTACTCGTGCAAATAGTAATAACATCCATGATATGAAATATGAGAATCATTTGACTCTTTTGTAACCTATAAAAGTGAGGTTGCACAAGTACTTAGAAGGCAAGTGAAGGAACCACTCAGTCACAAATTAATTAAGGGGTGTTCCATGGATTTTATGGGCTTACGATTTTGATGGTTCCATGGGTGACATGGGCTTAGGAATGTAAATATTTGAGGGATCAAAGTAACTTACTCACAAATTAATAAGGGTGTTTCCATGGAATTAGGATTTAGGAATTTTAATCACATTTTTACAAAATTTTAAAATTTAATAAAAAGAATTGAATTTGGTTTTTAGAATGGGGTAAAATATAATTGGTGAGTGTTAATAAAAGTGGGTGAAATTTATATGTTAAGTTTAAAGAAAATAAACTCTAGTTTTAGGTTTTATTTAAAAACCAAAAATAAATTTAAATTTCAAAACTACTTCCAATAGATTCGTGTGCTTTTTAATAACATTTATTGTTAAAAAATCTAAAATTTAAATTATTATACATTTAATAATTTATATTGAAATAATATAAAACTAATTTTATAAAATAATAATTTAAATATAAATGTTATCATTTTATTAAAATAGTATAGAATTAATTTTATGAAATAACAAAGAAACTAGACTTCACGGTGAATTCTTCATTTTCTTTATTGATCTCGTTGGGACCGATTTACTAGCGATGGTTGAGGAAACTAGACTTCGTGGCGAAGTTATTAGACCGCTAAATTCCACTTTTCTTGATTTAATTCCTAAAGAAAATCGGTCATCATCCTTATCTAATTTTCGTCCTATTGCCTTATGTAATCTTGTTTACAAGATTGTCACAAAGATAATCGGGCAGTGCATCAGAGCTTTCCTCTCCCGAGCCCTGTCAGAGGAATAGCTAGGGATCCTTAAGGACCGCCATATCTTGGACGATCGGTATAGCACAGAAGTGCCTCCATAGTATCAAAACAAAAAAAAATCAGGTAGTCATTTTCAAATTGGATCTAAAAAAGGAATACGACTGTACGAACAAGGATTACCTTAGATTGTTTCTTTTACATTGTGGTTTTGGGTATCTAATGTCCAAATGGATCATGGGTTTTGTTTCTTCGACAAATCTTGTCATCCTGATCAATGGAGAACCTACAAAGTTCATAAACAATGGGAGAGGACTTCGCCAGGGGTGTCCATTGTCCCCACTTCTTTTAATTCTTGTGATGGAGGGGTTGAGCCTAGCTCTAAAAAAGAGTCATTTGTATGGGAAGGTGACGAGCATTAAAGTATCTCGTTTGATAAGGATCATACATCTCCTATTTGTGGATGATGTGATAATAATGTCCAAAGAAGATATTAATGAATGGCAAGAGATTCATTATCTATTATGTTTTTTCTAAGGTGCTAGTGGTCTGGAGATCAATGCACACAAATATACCTTCCATCATCATGGGATACATCATGCCTTTCATGATCGGTTGAATGATTTATATCATTTTGGAAGCTCATGTATGTCTGAAGGTTTTAAATACTTGGGATTTTTTTAAAAGTTGGACAGGTATAAGGTTGCAGATTGGCACTGGTTGTTGTCAAAATATGAACACAGAATATCTCACTGGTGTAATCGATACTTATCTTTGGGTGGTAGATTTGTACTAATTAAAGTTGTTCTTGAAAGCCAACCAGTTTATTGGTTGGATCTTGCTCACATACTTGCTAATGTTTTGAACATAATCTGTAAGTTAACCTTTTCCTACCTTTGGTTGGGAACAAAAAAATCCACTTCCTATCACTTATGCAATTGGGAATTACTAGCCATACCAAAAACGTTTGGTGGATGGAGGATTAGGAATATCTACTTCTCTTGAGACCCTTAGCAACAAAATCCCTTTGGCACAGTTTGATGCATCCAGGGATTTGGCAACGAGTTTTAAAAGACAAGTATTTTCCACATACTTCTGGGATAACGTGGTTGTGCTCAGCAGACCTGTGGGTTCTTTATGGTTCACAAACTTGGAAAAATCTTATTAATGCCTTACCTCTCCTGGTGCACTGGCTGGCTTGGAAACCGGGATCTGATGTATCTATCATCATAGGGAAGGATGTGATTTTGGTTTTGGATATGGGATCTTTTCTTTCGAAGGAGATGATTAAGTATTTAAATGATCACCAGGTTTTCTTTCTTTATCAAGCTAGAAGTGCTCTGGATGTAGGCTCTTTTTACACAAACTGGTTCACTTGTGATGAACTAGGATTAGATGGGGAACTTGTTGTTGAATGGGAGAGTTATAGGAAGCGTTTGATTGATGCGGGCATTGCATTGACTGAAGCACATGATGAATTAAAGTGGACAGGAGGGGATGGTACTGGGATCTTAACTACAAGGAATGTTTATAATGCCCTAGTAGCTAAAATATGGAAGAAAAACAATGGTGGTTGGCAAAGGAGAATCTGGCATTGGGACTTCCCATAGAATATTAAACTGTTCTCGTGGCTCCTTATCGAAGACAAGTTACTCACCTGGAATAATCTCAACAAGTGTGGTTGGCAAGGTCCGGGACTGTGTCTACTATGCAAAGGTAATGAAGAATCAATTTATCATCTTTTTATTCAATGCCCTTTCACTGTTTTTGTTTGGAAAATAAAAATAAAAATTTATAAACTGGGTGGAAGGTGGATGGGATCCGATGCCATAGAAAGCTTCGATCTTTGGTTTAGAACGTAATTCAGAATCCCATCATTACTATCTTTTATTTGTTGGTACATATGGATTGAACAGAATTTGGCAATTTTTGAATCAAAAGCTCCATCTTTGGATAAGGTCTACTTTCAAACTCTTGCTTCTCTTACTCATTTTACCCAACAGAAAAACTAGCATAATAGGCGCAGTGCTCATAGCTTTCCATCTCACAGAATCCTAGGTTGGTTTGATGGGGCTTCATAGATAAACGGAGAACAAAGCAGTGTTGGGGGGGTTATAAAAATTAATGACCACAGTGTTTACAAGCTCCTCCTAAAATGTGGTGGGGGCACCAACACAAGAGCTGAACTCCTGGGTGTTTGGGCTATTCTTAAGATGGCACAAATACTTTCTATATCGGATATCCACATCATGGGAGATTCCAAAATAATAATTGATTCGCTAAATGATATTGGCTCTTTGTAGGTTATTTCCATTAACAGCTAGAAAGACAGAGTTAGGGATCTCATCAAGCAGTTTTCTGTCATTAATTTTGCTCATGTTTATAGAGAAGAAAATCAGGAGGTTGATTTCTTATCCAAACAGGCCTTGATGGAACGTCTGGGAGCGATAGCTTTCTTCCAGTGGATGGAAGGTCAAGAAGGACCTAGAACATACATAAAGATGTATTAGCCTCGCTTCCTTGAATATGTTCATAGGGCGGTGTTATGTTATAAACTCTTTGGTATAGTTTTTTAGTCCTTTCTTTTGACTGTGAGGAGCTAGTTTTTTATGGCTCTATTTTGGATAGACACCTTATGAAATGTTACTTTATGAATCTTCTTTTGGATAGTCCCTTAATGGAACTTCGTTTTCATTTTTCTTGAAACTAGGTATTGATGAAAGGTTTTCTTGAATAAAGTTGATATGGTTGGACGTATTTTGTAATGGACCTTTGAATATGTAAACAAATTATATATCTTAATATAATGTACAATTTTCATGAGGACAAAAAAAACAAAGAGAAAGTATTTTTCTATGAAATTGCTTTTTAATTAAAGAATGGTGATTGCTTTTGAAAAAAATGGAAATTAATGAAGCATTTTTGGAAAAAATAGAAAATTAATAAAATGGTGAAATTCAGAAATGAAGTGAGGATACTTTCGCCTCACTTGTATATTATCATCCATTTCTCTTGCTTGGATAATGAGCACCTGACTTATCACAACCATAATCAAGACTGAAATAACATTGTTGATGAAGTTAATCTTCCCCTTAAATTCAAAAACGCTGCCATTCATTGTTGTAGCTACTAGGGTGAGTGCAAGCTAATTGTGGTCTTTGATGACGCTTTAGTGGCAATGAAAACCTGGAAAAACATCAATATGTTAACTTGGAGGTATTATTCAAGGTACTTTTATAATGAATTTGAATATGGTGTAAGAAGATGAAACGTATGAAATTGAACTAGCTTTCCGAATATACAACTTTTACTCATAGACATTGTCAATAACAAGGTCAAATTTGAGTTTTTATAAAAGTGGTATCTTATTTTTCCAACAAAATATAAGGTATATGTTTTCGTTCGTGCAGGTGTTGAGTGTCTTAACAATGAAATTGAATTCCAAAAACTTGTATACTTGTAGAGAACCCATTTTGGTTGTGTCGTGTATTTTTTGGAAATTTTTTATATTTTTTAAATTATCAAAGTCAACATGTGCCTCAAATTACCATGTCTTTTCTTCGTTCAGGCTAAAAGGGTCTTAAAATGATCAAAACAATTGTTTTTTTTTTAATATCGTAGGTATCGATCTCACCTTGTGTTGCATATAACTCATTTGAGTAATGGTTAAGTCAATAAAAAGTTATAACGTAAATAAGAGAGGTATGTATTCTAGGATTTTGATACATGTGAAGACAAAATTATATTAAAAATAGTAAACAATAATAATTTAAAAAAAAAATTGTATATTTGAAATCTGCATAGCCAAATCGATCTATGTCTATAATTTCGTCAACAACTAAATTGTTTATCCTATAAAAAAATAACTTCAAAGATAAATATATAGAGGGTTATTCACAAAAATGAAGGTTTTTATGAATTTGCGAACCGAACCACTAGGTTTGTCATCCTGAACCTAAGTCTGAGAAAATCAAGTGAGCATACACCTTATCAATCCTGAACAAAAAATTTGAATTCAAATTAGCACGCATGCTCTACAAGAACACGTGTACACTCCTCTTTGTCTTTCTCTCTCCCCCTCTCACACTCTCACACGCACTCTCTCCTCCCCTCGTCCCTCTCTCTCTCTACCCCCCTTTTTATTTCCCTCTCTCTCTATCTACCCCCCTCTTTGTTTTCCTCTCTCTCCCTCTCACGCTCTCTATTTCCTTATTATGCCTTGCTCTCTATCCCTCCCACACACACTTTCTACCCCCTCTATATGTCTTCCTCACTCTCCCTCCCACACTCTAACACACTCACTCTCTACCTCCCCTATTTGTATTCCTCTCTCTCCCTCTAACACTCTTGCACAAACACTTTCTATCCCCCCTCTATGACTTCCTTTCTCTCCTTCCCACACTCTCACACACATTTTCCATCTCCCCTCTATGTCTTCCTCTCTCTCCCTCACACACTTTAACACACTCACTCTCTACCTCCATCCTTTGTCTACCTCTCTCTACTTCTCCTCTTTGTTTACCTCTCTCTTCCTCCCACATTCTTGCACATGCACTTTTTGTCCCCCATTAAGCTATTTATATCTCTCTACCCCCCTTGCCTCTATCTCCCCCCTTCCTCTTACAATCAGTCTCACTCTCTCTCCACCCCCTCCCCCTCCTTTCCTCTCTCTCTCACCCTCCCTCTCACTATCTCTTTGCTCAAAATCAGTCTCACTCTCTCTCAACCTCGTCCTTGTTCATCCCCACTCTCTTTATTTCTCTTCCCCCCCTCTCACACGCACACATTCTCTCTCTACCCCCCTCCTCCCTCTATCTATGTTCCTTTGTCCCAATATCTCTCCTCTCTTTCTCTCCTACATCTACCACCTCTTTCTCTCTCTCCTCAACCCTCCCCCCATTTCTCTCTTTATATATGTCTACCCTCCCTTCCCTATATCTCCCCCCTTCCTCTCAAAATCAATCTCAATATCTCTCCACCCCCTCCTTCCTCCCTCCCTCTCTCCCCCTCCCTCTCACTATATCTTCGCTATCTCTCTCATACATATACCCCTCCACACTTTCTCTCCCCCCCTTCCTCCCACTCTCTCTCTACCCTCTCTCTTTGTCTCCCTATCCCTCCCTCTCACACACTCAAACATTCCTTGTCCATCCCCCATCTCTTTCTTTCTCTCCCCCCCCCCCTCTTACACTCACAAATTCTTTCTCTACCCCCTTCCTCCCTCTATTTCTCCATGTCCTCTCCTTATCTCACCACTCTTTATCTCTTACATCTACCATCGCTTTCTCTCTCTCTCTCATTGTTAGTCTCACTCTCACTATATCCTCCTCCCTCCCTCTCTTCTACTCTCCCCCCATTTCTATCTTTATATATATCTTCCCCCCTTTCCCTCTATCTCCCCCCTTCCTCTCAAAATCATTCTCACTCTCTCTCCACCCCTTCCTTCCTCCCTCCCTCTCTCTCTCCTCCTCCCTCACACTATCTCCCCTCTCTCTCTCATACATCCACCCCTCCCCACTATGTCTCCCCCTTACTCTCACTCTCTCTCTACCCACTCTCTTTGTCTCCCTCTCCCTCCCTCTCACACACTCAAACACTCATTGTCCAATCCCCCTCTCTTTATTTCTCTTCCACCCTCTCACACTCACACATTCTCTCTCTACCCCCCTCCTTGCTCTATCTCTTCCCCTCCCTCCCATTATCTCTCCTATATTTCTCTCATACATATACCACCTATTTATCTCTCTCATTTTTGTTAGTCTCACTCACACTATATCCCCCTCCCCCTCTCTCATATACTCTCCGACCATTTCTCTCTTTATATCTCTCTATCCCCCCTTCCCCTCACATTCTCTCTCACTCTCTCTCTCTTTTTTGTTTGTATCACTTTCACTCTATATTTGTCTCTCTCTCTCTCTCTCTCCCTCCCTATTCCCTCCTCTCTGCCCCTATTTCTACCTCCCTCTCTCTTTGTCCATCTAAAGGATAGGCATGTCTCACAACGAATAAAGGATACATGTGCAACGGAGAAATGTAGCCTCGCCTGTAAGGTGAGTGTTAATATTTTATTCTTCTTCCAATGGATTACTTATATGAGTACTTATATGAACATGACCATGACCTATGCCATCAACTATACCTATCCCATCACCTAGACCCCCCTAGCTCTATACCCCCCTTCTTTTCCCCTCTTCCTCTCACTCTCACTATATCCCCCCATGACCTAGACCGCGACATAGAGATAGATATAGAGTTAGATGTTGACCTAGAGATTGAAATAAAACATGAAATAGACCCCCCATACTCTCACTCTCTACCCCCTATAATCTCACTCTCTTACTCTCTACCTCCCCTCTTTGTCTACCTCTCTCTTCCTCCCACATTCTCGCACACGCACTTTATATCCCCCATTAATATATTTATATATATCTACCCCCCCTTGCCTATATCTCCCCCCTTCCTCTCATAATCAATCTCACTCTCTCTCCACCCCCTCCTCCCTCCCTCCCTCCCTCTCTCCCCCTCCCTCTCACTATCTCTCCGCTCACAATCAGTCTCACTCTCTCTCCACCCCATCCTTGTCCATCCCCCTCTCTTTTTTTCTCTCCTCCCCCCTCTCACACTCACACATTCTCTATCTACCCTCCTCCTCACTCTATCTCTCTCCCTTAGTCCCATTATCTCTCCTCTCTTTCTCTCCTAAATCTACCACCTCTTTCTCTCTCTCCTCTACCCTCCCCACATTTCTTTCTTTATATCTCTCTACCCTCCCTTCCCTCTATCTCCCCCCTTCCTCTAACAATCAGTCTCATTCTCTCTTTTCCCCCTCCTCCATCCCTCTCTCTCTTCCCCTCCCTCTCACTATATCTCCGCTCTCTCTCTCATACATCTACCCCTCCCAACTTTCTCTCCCCCCTTCCTCTCACTTTCTCTCTACCCTCTCTCTTTGTCTCCCTCTCCCTCCCTATCACACACTCAAACATTCATTGTCCATCCCACCTCTCTTTCTTTCTCTTCCTCCCCTCTCACACTCACACATTCTCTCTCTACCCCCCTCCTCCCTATATCTCTCCCCCTCCCTCTCATTATCTCTCCTCTCTTTCTCTCTTACATATACCATCACTTTATCTCTCTCATTGTTAGTCTCACTCTATATATATCCTCGTCCCTCTCTCTCCTCTACTCTCCCCTCATTTATCTCTTTATATATCTCTTCCCCCCTTTCCCTCTATCTCGCCCCTTCCTCTCACAATCATTCTCACTCTATCTTCACCCCCTCCTCCCTCTCTCTCTCTCT
>ML776925.1:443188-466360 GCA_009831015.1 Picea engelmannii
CTCTCTCTCTACTCACTCTCTTCATCTCCCTCTTGCACACTCAAACACTCCTTGTCCAACCTCCCTCTCTTTATTTCTCTTCCCCCCTCCCACACTCATACATTCTCTCTCTACCACCCTCCTCCCTCTATTTCTCCCCCTCCCTCCCATTATCTCTCCTATATTTATCTCCTACAACTACCACCTATTTCTCTATCTCGTTGTTGTTAGTCTTACTCTCACTATATCCCTCTCCCCCTCTCTCCTATACTCTCCTTCCATTTTCCAATCTCCACCCTTTCCCAAAAAATATAGAATATAACCCTAATCATAATCGGATCTGATCCGACACTCCAAAGGGTGCACTGCAATCTCACACATTTCTTCCTCTAATGTCCATTTCTACTCAGGTGTACTGCAATCTCATGATTTCTAGGCCTCCAAATGGTTGATTGCAATCTCACTATTTCTTCGCCTCCAAATGGTTGATTGCAATCTCACTATTTCTCCACCTCCAAACGGTCCTTTCAATTTGGTTGCACTGCAATCTCATAATATATAAGCCTCCAAATGGTCATAATGTCCATTTCAGTAGGTTCCATTCCTCCAAATTTCTTGTCACCAGACGCAGATCTTGACGTATACCATGACCTAAACCACCACATAGAGATAGATCTAGATTTAGACCTTGACCTAGATCTTGATGTAGAAAATGGCATAGACCCCCCTATCTCCATCTAAGCCTAGGAATAACTTATACTCAATCCTTAACCCCATATTAACTCGAGCCCTAATTGCACTATGCATATACTTTGTGTACAACCCTTTAACCCACATCACCCACATCTTGGTGCTCTAACCATTTCTCTATCCTTGAAAATACTTTCAATCCTAACCCCTTAGGCCTTAGTTGTCCCCATACCCCTATACATTTTTATTCATAAAAAATATTGGTGGATATCAAATGTTATATCCATTGCATTAAGAGTGCACATGTGCTCCTGTGACTTGATTGATTTGGTCATTTATACTCCACAGGAATGTGCAGTTGTTCCTAGAACGCGTGCATGCTTTAGTGCACGCGTGTTCTAGGAATGTGTGCATGTTCCTGCTGGCCATTTTTTGGTTCCAAGCACACTCCACATCATCTATCTCATGGTCAAGAAAAAACACGACAGCTTCAGACAAAAGCATCCTGCACAAACAAGTTTTACTTTTTTTAGTGTTCTTGTTAGATTCATAAATACTTTTGTGCTATTTATAGACCATTGCAGGAAAATTTGGAAGACAACTTTGTCAAGTGCAATTGGAATTGTTGTTTGTACCTAATTGTGTCTTCTTGGAATTGGAAGACAAATTTGTCCAAGTGAAATTGGAATTGTTGTTTGTATATTCTTGTATCTTCTTGGAATTGGAAGACAAATTTGTCGAATTGCGATTGGAATTGTTGTTTGTATCTTCTTGTTTCTTCTTGGACTTGGAAGACAAATTTGTCCAAGTATAGTTGGAATTGTTGTTTGTATCTTCTTGTGTCTTCTTGAAATTGGTAGACAAATTTTTCCAAGTGCAATTGGAATTGGAATTGGACAAATTGGAATTATTAGATATGTCTTCTTTTGTAATACAAAAACAAATTTATCCACTTGGTTGTGCCTTATTACATAATACAAATACAAATTTGTGGTGAGTGTTTGGAAGCCAATTATTATCTTTAAATATGGGGAACCACTGGATTCGAGAAAGAAAGTCCTCTAGAAAAAATAAATGAATCGAAAAGGTAGAAGAAGAAAGAGAAAAAGAGAAGTTATGTATGTCAAAGCACAAACTTTCACATTATGGAAATCCAATTTCTAGCGGAATATATGTCGTTATTGTTTCTCCTCCATCACCAAAAGCAAAGAGAAAGAGTTCATTAGATAGAAATCCAAACAATATCTAATCAAGACAACTTTTTTGTGGATAACCAAATGATGGTGGATTTTCTTGGAGTTTATTATACAATGGATGAAATTAGAGAAGCAACTGGTGTACAACATTGTCGTGAAGAAGGTCTTGTGGTGCAATCTCTTGTTGGACAGACAAATTTTCTAGAAACTAGACAATCCCATGTGCACTCTCCTCCCACAGTTTATCTATCATTCATTGAAGGGGAAAGAACTGCAAAATTACTAACTCCACAACATGGAGGTCAAGAGTCCCAGAATAGGGATTCATCATCCCTACCTAGATTGAGAACTGTATGGTGAAGACATTCTAAACGTATTCAGGTCAATGGAAGTGGTCTATAATCACCTGAAGGTAAGTTACCTAACCATATTATTCATTATAACTCTTATAAAATCATTCAAGAATATTTTGAACCTATATACGAAGCTGCAAAATGTCAAAATTCAACAATCTTTCATCCGAAAACTATTTTGTTCAGCCGAAATATATTTTTTTATTGGATTCCGTAAAAAATAAATGAACTTATCACCTTTCAGTCGAAAAGTAATTTTTTTCGGTTGAAATATTGGTGAGATAATTCTGTCGGCCAGGAAAAAATGAAGGGACGCGTTGTTTCATTTCATTTTTTGCGAAATGATATAAATGCGATTTCGGCCAAACCGCTTTTACACAATTCACTCGCTCATTTCATAATTTTGCATATGTGGATCCCCTAAGAAAAAGTTTGAATCATATTTTTCTCTACTTGGAAGATATTTTTCGTTGTTTTGAACAAGGTTGTCGATGTTTTGAATGGATTTTTTTTTTATCTTTTTGAAGTTCAAGTTTTTATTGGAGTAACAATTTATATATTGAAGGCTTTGTTGACCATTTTTTCAAGGTGAATGATTTCATAAGAAATTTCTTATTATATCAAAGGGGATTTTTTTGAGAGTAATTCTTTTTAAACATTTCTTATAAAATTCTTGATATTATTTTTGATTAATTTTTGTGACAATGAAGTCTTTCTGAAACTATTATCAAATGTTGATTTTTTAAAAAACTTTTACTGATAACTATACTCATGGGAAACAAAAGTGGGTGCAAGAGAAAATTTGATCACACTCGAGATGAAACTCGCCATAACGAACAAAGGAAAGAGCATTATTGGAGAAACAAACGAGAACGTGAAAATATTGAAGAAAGAAATGATGATGATGTAAATAGAGATTTTCAACAAGAAGAAATTCAACCATGTATGCATGTACATATTACATATATTACAAGTATAGAATTCAAATTTAAATTATTGTTTAAAATATAATTGATTGTAATTTGGATTTGATGTTTTTCAAAAAATAGAAATAGATTTTCCTCATAATGTCGATGAAGTTGTTGAAACCGAAATTGAAGCAGAAGTCAAATCATCTATAGGTATGTACATAAATCTAGATAATATAAGATGAACACTTGTATATAGTTTAGTGAATTTATGTTTGGGTTTTGTTTTTTAATATAAACTTTGAATTCAAATATGCAGGAGAATCTATCAACATTGATGATGAAATATTAGAAAATGTTGATACTGACAAATTTGAGAAGAAAGAAGATAATCATTATATAAGATACCGTGTTAAGAATATGTATAATATTTTTTTCAAAGATGAATCAATAACAATACAAGCTCAACTTTTGCTCTGTCTAATAAATTCAAGAAAGTTAAAAGAAACTACATCATTATTGGGTATTCAGAAATTGACAAAAGATACAAAGGTGAAACAGAATGTCTTTGACAATATAACTAGTGTATTAAAAGCTTTTGGAAAATCTCAAAAAAAAGATGTTAGTGATGCACGTAGAGTGACACAAACAACAGTTGTTTCATCTATCAATATAAAATATTGTTTTACACGACATATGGAAAAGAGATGGGAACCTCAAGAAAAACATTGTACAAACATACAAAATTTCGATTGCAAATAGATGAAAATGATGAACTTGCTTGTTGGATAGTTATTTCTAGATAACCCTACAAAGATAGACTTGCAGAAAACGTTTAAGAATCAGCCCGTAATTTTTGGTTGACAGAGTCTCTTGTTTCACCACATACAAGGGATGTGTTGCAACGAATAATAGCACGAAAAAAAATATGAAGAACATCCAAAACATATATTTCCAATGACACAAATAGAATTGTTCAATAAGTTCAAAGAAAAGCACAAAGAAGTTGATATTTCCATCAATACATTTGTGCAACAAAAACCATGGTTTGTTAGACCCACCATTGTTCGTGACACTTGTTGTTGTCATTATCATGTTGAATTTGAGTTATATTACGACATTTTTCTTGATTTTGGTAAAACTTTATGGGCAAGTTCACCCCCTCCTTCCACATTCTATCCTTTTATATCTAAACTTATATGTGAAAGAGAAGGTTATGAATTATTTTACCAAAAAAATGTGTTGGTGGAAAGAAATGGGATTTTTGTGGAAATCTAAGTTTGCTTCACTCAAATTATCATATAGATATGAATGATCAATCTTTGTCTAATATAACAGTGAATTGGAAGAGATATGAATATATCAGTAACACGAATCCACATTCTTCAAATGTTATTTCCAAAAGGATTGATTTGAAAGTAGATAAAATCTGTGTCATAGATGTTTTGAAGAAGTTTGAGGAAGAAATGTATAAATACACCAAGCACTCACATAGATATCAATGACAAGACCTTTAATTCAAGCAATCACATGAATTGTTTCCACAAGGGAGAATTTTGTTTGTAGTTGATTTTGCAGAGAATTACACATTCGGTGCGCAAAAAGAAATACAGAGTGAATATTATCATTCTAATCAAGTCACTATATTTTTCCACATTCTATATAGACATGCTAAACAGAGTGTTCATAACATAGAAATCACCAATGACAATCAGCATGTTATGAAAGAATATCACTTTTATATAAGTGATTATCGAGCAAACGATACACATTATTTACAACATTGTTTTGATAAATTTTGTGATTCATTGAAAGAATGTGGGATCAAATTCGATCGATATTGGATATGGTCATATGGATGTGAGGATCAGTTCAAATCTTCACGATCATTCTATTAGTTATGTCGTCTTCACAAGATATCAAACATTACACATTGTTGGAATTTATTTCAGATTGGTCATGGAAAAGGAGAGCATGATGGTGTAGGGGAATGTGTAAAAAGATCACTTTGAAGCTATCAGATGAACCTTCATGCCAATTGATTTGAATCCATTAATCAAGTTTTTGAATGGTGAAAACCGGTGCTAAGCCATGAAAATAATCCGTCAAGGGATGTGCATAGGTGTGTGTATATATACGTTACACATGTACACAAGATAGTTTTATTCACATGTTCAAATGTATATGATCTTCAATCATGTTCTTGATAGATTTCAAGTTAATAAGTTCTTGTCTTGTGAAGGTTTTTCTTGTATGTTGGAAACCAAGATGTAAATATATCAATCCCATATGAGGTCGATATAATACATAGGACGTAAAAAGTGCATTCAGTTAAAACAAAACGCTATCAAAATGTGTTTGTATTTGATAGAAGAAATGAATCTTGTTTTTGTTCAGTTTGCATAGAGGACATAGAATCCATAGAAATTTGTGAAAACAAAAATGTAGAATATCATGTTAAAGCTTGGAGACATACCACATTGGCATATTTAATGAGAAAAATATTACACCCATGACAAGTTCTCAATTATTTCTTTCCTTCAATTTGAATATCTTTATGCACCATGTAGTATGATAATGATTGGATTATTTGTTTTCCATCCTTTCTATTGGAAACACACTATTCACCATCACCATCAAACAAAAAAGATGGAAAGGAAGTACATTAATCATTGACTCATTCAATGGTGCATAATGTTGGCCAATCTATTTACACTCAAATCATGAATGGGCAATGGGCAAAGAGAATCATGGAATCATTAATGGATAATGGACAAATAGAATCATGAAATTATGCACTTACATTCTCATGGTTACAACTTGTCCTTTCATGATTTCGCATTACAATAATAATTTTTCTTTCGTTCACTAATATCATTTCAAGCAATGGATGGTTTATCTTGTATAGGAGTGTATTTCAATTTGGTATGGTTTCTCTTATGTAGGTGGTTCAATATTGGTTGATCTTATGTAAGTGGTTCAGTATTGCATGAAAATTCATTTTCATGAAAAGGAATGATTAGAAATTATTTTTTTCCTTACTAGAGACAACTCATTGACATTTTTATGTCCCATACAATGAATGTTACTCAATATTCTCCCCCACCTCCACACTCATATCATCATATGAGGGTTGGGGTGGGGGGAATAATCAATAAAATATAGTATGAGACTAGGGATGAAGGGAAATACTGAGTAAAAACTAATATGTTTCACTCGTTATCCCTCACCTGCATCCTCATATATGAGGGTATGAAGGTGAGAGTGGGGGTAGCAGGAATAATGAGTAAAGCATAAGAGGGTATATTTCACTCAATATCTCCCCCCACCCTCATATAAGTGAGACATGTGTCTTCAAGATGATATCACTAGGAAGTCCTATGCAAAATGGGAAACATCTTTCCTACCCTCCCAAAAGTTATACTTTGATTTCACTACATCCACAACTCCAAAAGTTCATATGTCCATTTAATTCAATTGATCATTGTCTTATCACTATTTTTTTGTCACCCTTTTGTTGAGGAAAAGATATGAAATGATCTTACTCAAACATTTTCAGATCCTGCTTGGCTAAAGAAAGATAGACGGGAATATCACCCTTTGTTTATAGCCAACACAATTGATATCTTAATTCACGAGTATTGTTTACAAGTGCTTAGGCTATTTTTTATAAATAAAAGATTTCTGAAAAAATCATCATTTATGTAATTTTCTGAACATATCAGATGCTGAAATAAATATAGAGAAAGAAGTAAAGACACCAAGTCAATAATCAAAACAGATGAGACATAAAGAAATCCTTTATTTCATTCCAATTCATCAAAGAATCGTTCTCTTTACAAAATTTCCTGAGGAAGTTTTGGACCAAAGTCAAACTTAGACGTCCCCGATGAAACATACAAAAGGACTTCTGACATAAAATAAAAAACTGAAATTTAAAAGTTGGATCATCTTGCCATAGATTGTTGCCCACTCAACTCTACACAATAGCCTTTGTGAGTCATGAAATCTAATTCACAAACAGACAAGTCTACACATACTATCAAAGATAGATCAACACTTCTGAAAAACAAATGTCTGAATCATGCAATTCAACCTTGAATATTGTTGTCTACAATAGGACCCTACTATCATAAAAAAGAATTAGGCTTCTAATGAATTAAGGAATGAATGAAAACTGGATTATCTCAACAAAAACTCAAAGAGCAAACCTTAGTATGCTTTTCCTTCTTCTCCTTTTGTTTCTCCCTTTCATTTTTCCTTTAAGAAAATTAGAATTGGTTGAAGTAGTTGAACTACTTCCTTAGTTAAGTTAATTAAAACTCAACCAACTTTTATTTAGGGGGAAAAGTAATAAATCATAGTAATGGTTTTTAAGTAAATAATAACTAGTAGGTGGGACCCTGTGTGACTCCCTTTAGCTTTTAACAATCATAACACAAATAGTTAATTAAACAAAACATCCCTCCTTGTGACTCCCATCATCACATTCATATTTGAACATTTATCTCAATGATAGTTGAAATTAATTCCAAAATATATTACCCGTATATCCAAAAATAGTGTGTTATCCAAATTTTCAGAAGGCAACTATTCTCAACACTTAATAAATAAAAATACTTAAAATCCATATTTCCCACTCTCGGAGGAAATCCTTCCCTTGTTGTTGTTGTCACCCTTATATCTCTTTGAATTTTCCTTAGGTTCTGTGGAACCTTTAGGCCTAATCTCGTTGATCACATGAGAGCAATCATCCCTCAAATGCATGCGGGAGGACACAGATTTATCAGAGTCATTGGAGGGTGAGGAAGGGGCAGCAGTGGATTTTCCTTTGTCAGGGGCATGTTGGGCCTTGGTTTTCAACCTTTTTCTCACATGGGAAGATTGAACTGGTGAGTGGAAAGGGGCAACTTGGACAATTTGATTGATAGGTTGGGCAGCAAGTAAAGACAAGTTAGGCCAACCACGATGTTGGGAGACTGTTGGGTGGACAATCTCTTTCCATCCGTTATTTTCGTGAACTCCAGATTGTAGTGAGACATGAGGAGGCACAGGGATACGAAGGACCTATGGGGCTTCGAAGGGACGCCTTTCAAAGCTAGGTTGGACCACTCATTTCCCAATCCAATTAAAAAACACAGCTTCAAATAGTTGGCCTAACTCTTGCGAGTCTGCATCCAAGTGTATGGAGAATCTTGGCCTTCTAGGGCCCCTGTTCCAATTACCTCTCCCTCGGTTACCTCTTCCATGCCTACCGATGCGGAAAAATCTCATTCATGTATGCATAATTGATTAGAAAATAGTTTCTTTAACAACCATACATGACAACTCTTTTTAAAATATGAAATAAAATTTGGCTCAGCAACATATCAGACTCATGCAATCCAATCCATAAAAATTGTTTAATAGTTGTAAATGAGCAGGGGGTAAACAAAGGTTCTGGGATATGTGAGGGGTTGTATTGAGCGAAAAATCTTAAAATGAGGGGGAAAATATCATTATTACTGCTCATAGACAACAAACAATCAATTGTAAACCACATAATATATCGTTGTAATCCATCCCTCCGATCTTAAAATGTCATAATACAAAGTTCCCCTTAATTGTAATTAAATTTTAGGAACATGGAGTGGATAATGAATATTGGAAGGTGAGGGGATTGTAATTACCAAAAAGGGAAATAATGGTAGGGGAAAAGAGCGGATATTGTTCGAAAAATCAATTAAGTAATCCATAAAAATAGTTATGTATTTAATGCAAACGATCCAACACCAAACAAACAATTACTGTGATCAATTAAACAATTATTGTGTGTTAATACTTCTTCACTGTACACATTTAAATATTCAACACTTTCAATTAACACAGTGTCATCATACTCCAAATCAATATGCCTTCCAAACATTTTGTATAAGGATTTTATTTCCTCTCATTTCTTCCATTTTATATTTAAAACAAAATTCCAATGAACACACAGTCATTTGTTTCAACTATGTTCAGCATCAAAACCTTAACCACTGTCCATAAATAAATTCCTCAAATCAAACACAGACACAAGCTCTTCTAAAACATGCCTGATTCCATTCTTTCAACCAATTTACCAAATAAATTGCAATGAAACCATACTATTATAAAACCCGTTCCCATATCTAATGGTGCAATCAAACGATACGATGCACGATATCCATAAAACATACACAACAAACAACCAAGTCACAACTATTAATACTTTAAATTGCAATAATCCTGATCGGCCAATTTAAACACACAGTAACAATAACCATCATTTCAATTTGTACCATGTTGTAGAAAACATACAAACCAACACATAACGCAAGGAGAATTTTTGTGACTTAATCAAACCATAAAATAATGTTGAGTTAACAATCCAACTGTTACAACACAAGGGTAACGACTGTATGCCCATTATCATTCCCTTTTACAACTTCTCTAATCAACCACTTAAACTGTGTTGAGCTATGGATTCAACTATAACAATAAAAGAATGAAGTGACTATTTACCAATAATCATTTTCGATTATAGATGTGTAATCAACTCTATCAACAAAGATGAGCTAATAATCAAAACCATTGTCGACGACATTCCACCAAATCATAACAGTCAACAAGATACCTGACAGGATATAACTGGCTTGATTTACCAACATCGGGCTTTGAATAATCAAGGGTTCTCTCAGTGGAACCAACATAGGGAGACCAGAGTCAACCATACCAACAGCAGGTGAGAACCCTTTGAGACAACATGGTGGACACACAAACCACATAACCATTATCTTGCAAGACATGGTGACAATTCAACCCCATGTAGTAGAGACTATGAACAGAGGAGCTGAGGTTTCTTACTAGCCAGTAACCAACACCAAAAATACATAGGGGCATAACCCTCATTTTTTTTTCCCAAAAATTCAAATAATGCTGATAGAAATGAAGAGCCCAGGAAATAGAAAACAACCCTAAAGAAAGCCTCTTGGAATAATAACCACCATAACCAACTGTGAAAATACCAATAACATGAAACGAGCCCACGACCAGGTGGAAAATGATATGCAGTGACCCAAGGTGGTTCAAATCAAACACAGCAACCCCATAACACCAAATACGACCGGGTATGGTTACAAGACTGTGAGGAGAGGGACAAAAATTCCAAACCGAATGAAACCCTCCAACAAAAACTCATATAAACAACAGAGAGCCATTCTAGATTCCTTAACACATAATAGTTAATGAAATTGTGACTTACACCATCCAATTTTCTATTTGCAACGAATAACACACAAACAACCATTCAAGAAAAACACCACGACTTTACATAGTTTCCATCCTTAAGACAAACGCAGACCAATATGTCATTGAGCCAATATTTATTTCATAAACAGATCAAGTTCATGGATGGGCGAAAAAACACACATCTAACCAAATGGCCTTAAAAATGCGAGATTGGTCGAGCAGTTCCTTCCTCACCTGAATATTTGAGCTTAACCACAACGAAAATCAAATGAACAATAACCACGCTAGGGTAACGGCCAGTGGGAGGAGTATGGAGTGACATGTAGTAAATGCATGTCACTCCCATCCTCTCCTCATTCAATTACATAGTACACGCCAACCATCCAACATTAACCCATTCCATTAATCCATGCATCGAAACTAACATACATTGCTTGCCAAATGCGCCACCCGATATCATATTAAACATTTCCAAAACATACCATAACATATATCAAGTGTGCCAAGGATAACTCATTAAAATCGTGTAGTCACTAACATTGCTATTTAGGACTAACATCAACCCTTTTTAAATTTCAATTTCTCATAGTATATCATATCATAGCATAGTTCCCTTTCTTAAATTTATTCCATATTGCTTTTATCTCTTGTTATGACTAACACGTGTCTTGTGCAAGTGTATCATGTAGTAAATCATGGCGCCAATTGCATTGTAATAACAGTTAACATAAGCCATCATGACATGGAATTTAGAGTTTAAAGCAACAATACCAACACATAACATGCATTATCCATCTGCCATTATGTCGTAAATAAAACCAATATTTCACCATCAATCATATAGAACTCTTTAAGCATCATCGAACAGAAGCATAAAATGTGTAACAAGACTATCTCTAATCCTCCAATCTACAAGGGGGTCCCACCTAATAGTATTATATATATCATTAGCTTATAAATAATAGGCTTTTAACAATACTTTGAGGACGAAATCCTCGTTGTGAATTTTATTGTCTTTCCAACAGATTAAGAAATCAGAACACATGGTTTCACAAACCAGGAGCAACAGATCAAGAAGAATATTAACAAGATGATTATGCAACAGGGGGAAGTGTGTGGATTTAATTGAAAAATGACCGAGAATTTGGGAATAACTCATGAAAAATGTTAAGTATGAGGGGGTTCATCCCTGTATGCATAATCATTCAACTGGAACCTGCTCTTTACTTCAAAGAGAAAATTTTATGGACCTTCTCTTTTAAATTCTCAGATGGATGAAGAAATGGAAAGCAGAAGTGGGAGATGACCAAATTTTTTTATAAGACAGTAGTGAAAGCAAATAACAAATTCAAGAACTTTCAGGGGGAACATTGTAACATATGTGTAAGATTAATTGTTATTTACTAACAATATCTTGCAGGACTGTCACTGTGGTAGAACAGATCCAACATCTCATTCTTGACCAAAATCAACTAAAAGATGAAAAAGCAATAAAAATCATGACAGAATTAAGCTTACAAAATTTAAAACAACATAAAATAAAAAGACAGGATTGTAAAAGAAGCATGAAACCTATCAATAAGGAAGCAAAAATCAAACTATTGTAAAAGAAGAAATGAGAAACAGTGGAAAAATGAAAGTAGAGCTAGACCTACTAATATACAGAAAATCCAAATAGCGTTGAAACTTTTCAAGTTGGTTCCACATAACGTTTCAAGTGAGAACCATTAGTGTTGTAGGAGAACAATCACTCTTGTAAATATTTTAGAATGTAAGAGTTAGTACCCAGGACAAAAGAAATTTTGAAAGGACCCAGACATAACACTTGAAACTATGAGGTAATTAACAACCCTTTAACATACACAATTATATCATCAAGATAGATATGAATAACTTCACCAATCAATTCGTCAAGAGTTATTTGTATAGGTCATTTAAAAGTGGTACTTACATCAGGTAAGACAGAAAGCATAAGTTCATAAGTCACAGTACCCCAATTAGTAATAAAGGTGGTTTTATATTTATCTACCCTTTTGACCTTGATTTGATTGAAACCGAAAAAACCGTCAATTAAGGACATCATTTGTGACCTTGTGACTTGTTGCAAAAACATTTCTATGTTCGAGAGAGGAAAGTGATCATTTATACTAGCTTTATTTGACGCGTGAAAATCAACGCCTAATCTGATCTGGCCGATTTTTTTTCGAACAGGAACCAAATTGGAAACCCATTCAAAATACTTGACCGGAAAGATGATTCCATCCTTCAAGAGTTTTTCCAACTCCTTTTGAATACTTGCTTCCAATGCAAGGTTGATAGGTCTTTGTTTTGTCCTAACTAGTTTTATGCCTTCCTTGATGGGTATGGAATGTTGTATAAGACTAGGATCAAAACCACAAAGATCCTCATAAGACCAAGCAAAAACATCTTGAAATTCACTAAGTAGCTCGACAAACTTCATTTTCTCTTCATCAGAACATTGGGCACCTATTTAACATTCTTTCGAGACTCGGGTGTCCCAATGTTCAAGGAGATGGTTTCACCCACCTTCCTTTTCGACTCCTCTTCTTTATGTTTCTCTTTATTGCCTACATCACTTGATGAAAACGAACTCTATAGAGGATTCAAGCCTTTAGGAATCTTTTTATCTTCTATGGATATGATTTCCTTGGGATTATAGGGTTCATTTTGGATGAAAGCACAGGTTCTCTCATCGCTAGGGAAGACATGCCAAGATTCTATATTGTCATGGATATCTGGATGATATAGAGATTGAAAAGTACAATCAGGTCTATGTGGTAGAAGTTTTTGATTAGGAGAGACTACAAAAACAGCTAACCGATCAACCATTGAGTTCAATTCCCTCTTAACGTGAGTGATGTTGAAAGATAATAGGTTTGAGATAAGTTCCCAAACAATTTGGGTGTATCGTTTCATCAACTTGTTGCTAGGAGAGTAAATCTTATGTACAAGGTTCATAGCAAGCTCTGAATCTCCAAAAAATGAAAGGTGACCACAACCAATATTATAGGCATTTTCAATGCCTAATAATAAAGCTTCGAATTCAGTGACATTATTTGTGAAATAAAACTCCAACCTGTAATAAAAGTTATGATTTTTTCCCACAAGAGAGTACAGGATTATTCTAGCATCATTACCTTCACTAGAGCATGAAACATCGAAGTGCATGTGCCACATACCATCATCTAAATCGATCTGTTCCAAGGGGATATTATCTTCCTCAGCAAATATGGAATACACCCCTAGGTTCTCTTCGATATAGTTCACATTAGGTTGTGGAACACTCTCTATATAAGGTGAAATCCTTCCCTCTCTATGGACTATAATGTTCTTTCCATTCCGAGGAATGGATAAGTGTGTCTCGTCGAGTGAGAGGTATCCACTCATCAAATCTTGCCAATCTCTTCCCAAGATGATTGAGTAATTGCTTACTGGCATGTCAATTACCTGAATGCTAAGGGTTGTCCTTATTTCAGGGTGTGCGCACAAAACTAAGGTCATATATTTAATCTCACCTATGGTTGTTTGTTGTATACTATTATAAGAGAGCATGCTCCTGGCATTTTCATTTGTACAAGACAAGTCTATCTTTTCCATAATAATCTTCGATGTCACACTTGGTCCCGAACCGCCATCAATGAAGCAACAATGGGCGATATTATCCATAATCTTTACATAAATATAGAAAAAGAGGATTTTTTACAAGGTACCTAAAGTTATTTACACCTACTTTATTTACAGACTAATCCTCTTCATTCACTTCTTCAGAGAGGTTGGTTACAACAGAATCTTTTCCTTCCATGAATTGTTTTAGATGCCTTTGTTGTTCAGGGATGACAACCATATCTAGGAGGGTGGCATCTGCTTTGATGTTGACCAATTGATTCAAAATATTGTATTTGGAAGAGGGGAAAGGGGAAGTTGTTTCTTGACTGTCAGGAACCTCAGGAACCTGAACAGTAGTAGCTGGTGAGGATGAGCTTGGGCTAGAAGAGTTGCGGGGAGGATCATATTTTCCTTTGGGGGCGTAGGATTTGTTCCTAGTATTGATGATCATGAAATATTCTGGCTCTACAAAATCTAGGACAACGATGGTAGTTTCTGGTCTTTTACCAAAGATCTTATCTTTAGCGATATTCCTTACCTCACATGTGGCTTTGTCATGGTGTTCCTCGCAAAATTTACACCAACTTCGAGGCATGATAGCTTTAGGCTGAAAGTTATTTTCAATTGGATTTATAAAGGGGGTTGCATAAGTGGATGAAGCTTCAGGGGTGAGAGGGGATACATTTCCTTTTCGCTCATACGCTATCATACTATTATTCATATCTTGTACTAGTTTTAAAAGGGTGGACATGTTTGTCTGTTTACATGATTCTCCCCGAGGAAGACCTGTTCTCTCAAGTTGTTCCTCATACTCTAAACAAGTATGCAGAGTGGAACCGAGGTTATAAATGGATTTTTCCTCAAGCCTATGACGATAGGGGGAAGGTAATGCATTGTAGTAATGCATGAAAGCGGATTGGTTTTGAGGTCAAATGAGTTCAGTTATTTGATTGTATAACTTAGTGAAACACAAGTGGAAGGACTTGATGGTATCACCACTCTTATAGGTGATGTTATTGTACTCTCGTAACTTCTCAGCTAGGCTTTTAGATTTCCCATAGGTGGACTTGAACCAATAAAATAACTCCTCCCAAGTAGATAGAATCTTAGGAGGATGGTTAAAGAAATCGACCGCAGCCTTTCCTTCCAAGGAATTGACAAATAAGCGCATGCAAGTATCGTTGTCATTGGCTCCTATGTTGTGACAAGCATCAGAAAATGACATCGGGTGTTTGTTTGTAGTGACAGTGTTATTTCCCGAAAACCTAGGGAGATGCTCTTTGAATTTAGGAAATGGACAAGTAGCAAGTGTTAGGTTAAGAGGAGAGGACAAATTCCACGGTGTGGTTGTGGCGTCTTCTTCAAACTAAAAAATCCCATACTTTTTAATGACTTTGGTGGGATTTGTAGTAGATTGGACAGGGATATGGTGGATATAGAGGCTACCAATAACTGATGAAGTTGAAGACTGAGATAAGAAAGCACATACAGTGCCACCAGAGCCACCACTAGATGCCATCTTATGGATGATAGGTGAGGGAGAGAAAGACAAATTGGATGAATCAGAAAAAGTTCTCCTTAGAGCACTTTTTTGTGTTGATAACCCAACGTTCCTTCCTTCTATTTCAGCATTAGGATTAATTTCAGGTGATAAGCCTCTTCTTCTTCTAGAAACACGAGAGTCTAAGGACATGAAAGTAAGGCCAAAACTGGAGGAACAAGAAGGTTAGTGTTGATTTATAGGTTGTCTACGTCTAGATTCCCAACGTTCTTGGGCACTAATATCTCGTTCAATTGTTGCCCATGAATGACTAAGCTCAGAAGGAGTATTCGCAGTGTCTAAAATGGTGTTGAACAAATTCAAAGCAATGTTGATCTGATCTTAAAGACCGGTCTAATTATTGGGATGCCTTGCAATAGGCACAATCATTAAGAAATAAAACAATCAAAGAATCAATATCAGAAAAAATAGATGTATTCGATGTTAATCAAGCATAAAAATTAACCAGTGAGATATTGAAGATCTCCCCAGTATGGTCACCAAATAAATGTTGAGAAAAAGATATCAAATGATCTTACTCAAACATTTTCAGATCCTTCTTGGCTAAAGCAAGATAGATGGGAATATCACCCTATATTTATAGCCAACAAAATTGATATCCTAATTCACAAGTATTGTTTATAAATAAAAGCTTGCTGAAAAAATCATTATTTATGTAATTTTATGAACATATCATATGTTGAAATAAATATAGAGACATAAGTAAAGACACCAATTCAATAATCAAAACAGATGAGACATAAAGAAATCCTTTATTTCATTCCAATTCATCAAAGAATCGTTCTCTTTACAAAATTTCCTGAGGAAGTTTTGGACCAAAGTCAAACTTAGACGTCCCATATGAAAAATATAAAAGGACTTCTAATAGAAAATAAAAAACTAGACTTTGAAATCTGGATCAGCTTGCCACAGATTGTTTCCCACTCGACTCTACACAATAGTCTTTGCCGGTCATGAAATTTAATTCACAAATAGACAAGTCTACACAGATTATCAAAGATAGATCAACAACTCTGAAAAAACAAGTGTTTGAATAATGTAATTCAACCCTGAATCTTGTTGTCTACAGTAGGACCCTACTATCATAAAAAAGAATTAGGCTTCTAATGAATTAAGGAATGAATGAAAACTGAATTATCTCAACAAAATATCAAAGAGAAAACCTTAGTATGCTTCTCCTTCTATTCTCCTCTTGTTCCTCGCTTTCCTTTTTCCTTTAAGAAAATTAGAATTAGTTGAAGTAGTTGAACTACTTCCTTAGTTAATTTAACTAAAACTCAACCAACTTTTAGTTAGGGGGAAAAGTAATAAATCATAATAAGGTTTTTTAAATAAATAATAACTAGTAGGTGGGACCCCTTGTGACTCCCTTTATATTTTAACAATCATAACACAACTAATTAATTAGAGAAAACATCCCTCCTTGTGACTCCTATCATCACATTCATATTTGACCATTTATCTCAATGATAGCTCAAATTATTTCCAAAATATATTACCCATATAACCAAAAACAATGTGTTGTCCAAAATTTTAAAAGTCAATTGTTCTCAACAATTAATAAATAAAAATACTTAAAATCCATATTTCCCACTCTGGGAGGCAATCCTTCCCTTATTGTTATGGTCACCTTTAGATCTGTGTAAATTTTCCTTAGGCTGTGTGGAGCCTTTAGGGCCAATCTCATTGATCACTTGAGAGCAATCATCCCTCAAATGCATGTGCGAGGACACAAATTTATTAGAGTCATTGGAGGGTGAGGAATGGGAAGCAGTGGATTTTCCTTTGTCAGGGGCATGGTGGGCCTCGATTTTCAACCTTTTGCTCGCATGGGAAGATTGAAATGGTGAGTGGACTGGGGCATCTTGGACAATTTGATTGATAGGTGGGGGAGCAGTTAAAGACAAGTTAGGCTAGCCACGATGCTGGGAGACTGTCGGGTGGACAATCTCTTGCCATTCGTCATTTTCGGGAACTTCAGGTTGCAGTGAGACATGACGAGGCATGAGGATACTAGGGACCTGTGGGGATTGGAAAGGAGGCCTTTCAGGCCTAGGTTGGACCACTCCTTTCCCAATCTCATTAAAAAACCCAGCTTCAAATAGTTGGCCTAACTTTTGTGAGTCTACATCCAAGTGTATGGAGAATATTGGCCTTCTAGGGCCCCTGTTCCAATTTCCTCTCCCTTGGTTACCTCTTCCATGGATACCTCTACTGAAAAATATCATTCATGTATGCATAATTCATTAGAAAATAGTTTATTTAACAACCATACATGAAAACTCTTTTTAAAATATGAAATAAAATTTGGCTCAGCAACATATCAGACTCATGCAATCCAATCCATACAAATTGTTTAATAGTTTTCAATGAGAAGGGGGTGAACAAAGGTTCTGGGATATGCGAGGGGTTGTATTGAGTGAAAAATGTTAAAATGAGGGGGGAAAGATCATGATTACTGCTCATAGACAACAAACAATCAACTGTAAACCAAAGAATATATCGTTGTAATCCATCCCTCCGATCTTAAACTGTCATAATACAGAGTTTCCCTTAAATGTAATTAAATTTTAGTAATAGGGAGTAGATAATGAATATGGGAAGGCAAGGGGATTTTAATTAGTGAAAAGTGAAATAATGGTAGGGGAAAAGAGTGGATATTGTTCGAAAAATCAATTAAGTAAACCATTAAAATAGTTCTCTTTTTAATGCAAACGATCCAACACCAGCCAAACAATTATTGTGATCAATTAAACAATTATTGTGTTAATACTTGTTCATTATCCACATTTAAATATTCAACACTTTCAATTAACAAACTGTCATCATACTCCAAATCAATATGCCTTCCAAACATCCTACATAAGAATTTTGTTTCCTCTCGTTTCTTCCATTTTATATTTAAAACAAAATTCCAATGAACACACAGTCATTAGTTTCAAATTTGTTCAGCATCAAAACCTTAACCATTGTCCATAAATCAATTCCTCAAATCAAACATAGACACAATCTCTTCTAAAACATGCTCGATTCCATTCTTTCAACCAATTTACCAATTAAATTGCAATGAAACCATATTATTATAAAACCCATACCCATCTCTGATGGTGAAATCAAACGATATGATGCACAATATCCATAAAACATACACAACATAAAATGAATTCACAACTATCAATCCTTTAAATCGCAATAATCTCGATCAGGCAATTTAAACACACAGTAACAACAACCATCATTTTAATTTATACCATGTTATAGAAAACATACATACCAACGCATAACGCAAGGAGCATTTTTGTGACTTAATCAAACCATAACATAAGTTAACAATCCAACTGTTACAACACAAGGGCGGCGACGATATGCCCATTATCATTCCCTTTTACAACTTCTCTAATCAACCACTTAAACCGTGTTGAGCTCTCGATTCAACTATAACAATAAAAGAATGCAGTGACTATTTACCAATAATCATTTCTAATTATAACTGTGTAATCAACTCTATCAACATAGACGAGCCAATAATCAAAACCATTGTCGACGTTATTCCACCAACTCATAATAGTGAACAAGATACCTGACAAGATATAACTGGCTCAATTTACCAACATTCAGCTCTAAATAATCAAGGGTTCGCTCGACGGAACCAACACAGGGAGACAAGAGTCGACCATACCAACAATAGGTGAGAACCCTTTGAGACAACATGGTGGACACACAGACCACATAACCATTAGCTTGCAATACATGGTGACAATTGAACCCCAGATAGTAGAGACTATGAACAGAGGAGCTATTGGGGGGACATTCTCGGTAGACTATGATCATTTTCTCTTCCTCGAAGGGCTCTGACACTGTGGGGGAAAACTCTGGTATATCGAGGGTGTGTCGAATTGACGGACTATCTATTTCGCATAAGACCTCTGACCCTAACTTTTTCAAAATGACATTTTCTTCCTGCGAATACTACTCCGTACACCAGCTTACAAGCTCTAGGAAAGGGAAAATGACTTCTACGATGTAAGGGGTAATGGAGGCTTGGGCCGCTTCGAGGAAGGGTATCCGTTTTCCAATATTTTCTAGCAAATTTGATCTGGACACAGAAATGGATGAGACTGTTATTTATGTGTAAAATACGTCGGAGTCCTTGTAAATTAGGGATTCTTATTTAGAGGCAGAGTCTTGTTCATTCATGGATAAAATGACAGGGTTAGTGGCCATGATGAAAAATACTTGTAAATCGACAGAGAATGCTTGGAGTTGGTTTACTGTTGAGCTTTATTTTCGACTGGAGGTTTTGCACCAATTTTTAAACGGTCGAGTGCTTTGAAATATCATAAAATAATGATCGAGGGCTCTCCTTTTATATCCATTTTTCGATATCGTGGGTTGGAAAAAGCGGTTTTGAGTAGACTATTTTTCGCCCCGATATGCCTCTGACGATGTTGCGTGTCCAAGAAATGAAACCATGGTATTTTCCCCGGCCCGCCCTCGAACAATTATCCTCCGTGCTACTTCATTTCCCCATATGTTTCTTGACCATCAATCTGGGTTGCTTCAAGATCTATGGTCCATTGGGTCCTATCAACTTATGATATCGAGGGTTTGAAAAAACGTTTTTGAGTAGACCGATTTTTTCCCCGATATGCCTCTGATGGCGCCACGTGGTCGCGCGCCGAAACCACGGTATTTTCCCTGGCCTGCTCTTACCTAATTAAACCTCATGCTATTTCATCGCCTGATATGGTTGTTGGCTGTTGATCTAGGCCACTTCAAGATCTATGGTCTGCCAAGCGCCACCTTTCGCACCTCTGCTATATTGGCCCTTTTCCACCAGATGTAGCTCGATCCTCCAAATCACACTGTATCTCTACACAACTTTAGTCCTCTGCTAAATCTGAAATTTGTAGTCAATACAGAATTGTTATGGTGATAACATAGGTTCCAACTGGGGATGTTATCCTCCCTGCGAGGTAGCAAAGAACTGTATACCTAGTGCCTATCCATTGGGTCGTGATTTATACATGCAATATGAATCCGCTGATCTTTATTAAAAAACTCAAAATTGAACCAGCATAGCTCAGGGCCATAACCTCGGGCTTCAACTATGCTTCTTTTATTCCAACTTCTTTATGGGAAAACATAAAAATTATTATGTACAATGAATGGGCAGGGTGATGATTTTTCAAACAACGTAATGCTTGAGGAACATGCCATTCACAAGCCCTCCTCCAACGAGTTCTCCATTATTCTCCTATAACAAGTAGGCATTTCTCCCACATTGTGTTGCAATTTTGAATGGGCCCAGCCATAGGTGATGAAATTTCCCATGTTTTCCCTTATCTTCATTTCTGGCATCCCATTTTAGTACCAAGTCTCATGGTTCGAAGTCATACACCTTGGTATGTCTTTCAAAAGCCTCTTTGATCTTGTCTTGGCATAGTTGAGTATTGTTGAAATATTTTTCTCTGGTTTGTTGTACACTGATGAGTTCATCCTTCCTTCTTAGTGTGGCATCTGTCTCTGTATCTTTCTCTTGCAATAGTCTCATTATTGGAAACCTTATTGTAGTAGGAAAATGGCTTCAATGCCATAGACGATCTGGAAAGGGGACATGGCAATGGATCTTTTTGGGGATATCCTGTCATCCCACAGTGCGTGGATGAGCTTTTTGTGCCATGCCTTTTTATTCTCTTGCAACATTTTTTTGATGATTCTGACTAAGATTTTATTCGAAGACTCAGCCAATCCATTCCCTTGAGGGTACTATGATGTAGAATGACCAAGGGTGATATTGTAATCACTACAGAATTTTTCTATTTTCTTGGATTTGAAAGTTGTTGCATTGTCTGTTATGATCTTAGTCGGGCACCCAAACCTGGATAGAATATTTTCTTCTAAAAACTGGATGATAACATCATTTGTTTCCTGTGTGGTGGGAACTACCTGATCAGGGGATCAAATTTTGCTCAAAAATTCAAAGTGCTCAGAATCGCTTCAAACCAGACGAGACTGTAGGCCTCGTCGTTGCAAACCCAACGCAACTCATTTTGTCTCAAACGGACATTGTGAGCGAGAGATATAGTGATCTGTTCGTCGATTCAAACAGGCAAAAATTTTAATGCTAATTGGACAGTCTGTACAGTCCGTACAGGCTGACGTGGCAGGGTCGTACAGACCGTATGATGATGTGGCAGAGTGACATGGAAAGTTTTTGATTGGTTGACAGTTGTCGAATCAGATGGTGACACGTGGCGTTTCGTTGGCTAATGGTAAGGTGCCACGTGGCACCCCTTTATTGGTTCATGAGTTGCTATGTAAAAATTTTGGGGTCCGTGGGGTTCAACCCCCGGACCTCCCCACCGCATAAGCCTTCACAAACATCCGCCCGACCATTACACCACTCTTTATTCCTTGTTATATAAGTGTGTTTAAATGTATTTGAATTCGCACTATGTAATGAATGGCGGGGGGGACGGGTCGGGGCTTAGCCCCGACCCGCGGTCATTTGATATCACATATGGCCATACCATATATGGTATAACCGACAGTTGGAATGTGCGGAGTCCATATTACATATCCCATGGTTTTATTTCAAAGTATGTGACCATAATATAATATATATGTGTGCGGTTATAACCGTTGGCGCGCGGGGGTTAACCCATAGCCCTGGTTCTATTATATGTGCCACATGACCCTTGGCTATACGGAAAAGGAGCATGGGTAGTTTTAAAACTGTTTAACCACTTTTTCCAAATGCGCGCGGTCACATGACCCATACGCCCAGGTGCTAGGCGGTTAGGGGCTGGCGCGCCCTTAACCATCCTACGGTTTTCACCGTTGGTGCGGTTGTGCCCGGTGCTGGGTTTTCATGCTTTAAATTGTGTGTGAGCTAGGTTCAAATGACAATGGTGCATTTTGTAGATGTAGAGACAGCAAGCTTGAAGAGGGAGATTTCCAGGAGGCCTAATTTCTTCATTTTTCGACCGATTGAGGTGTCGAAAGAGCCCAGACAGGGGTTTTGGGACGCTCTGAAGCCATTGGAGCAGTCGGTTTGTTAGTTTGAGCATTGTAAGACATGTTTTTGAGCACTTTTTGAGCAATTAATAATAATGATCCATTGGAAGCTGGACCAGGAGATGTAGCCCAAGAGAGGGGTGAACTCCTTTATCAATTGCTGTGCTTATGTGTTTATGTTCATTGATTATGCGTCTGTCTATGTGTAATTTTCATAAGTAATCCTTTAAGCTATGTGTTGCAAACTGATCCATTTTCTTTTCAACACATAACATTTACTTGCAATAATTTTCAAGTATTTCAAGTCTTCTTCATTTTTAGATCAAGTTGGTATCAGAGCACTGGTTTTTGAAGACTTGATTGTTTGCAAGTTTTGTTTCTGATGCTCACAAGGTTGAAACTCACAAGAGGAGAAGGTCAACTTTTGGAGCCAAGTTCTCATCCGAAAAGGAGGAAGCATATTCATTCACCGCAAGTTTCAGAGAGACATTCACCAAGCATGGCTCATGCAGAAAGTCATGAACGTGTTCCTGCCGAAGATGAAGATCTCAGAAAGGCTGTCATGGAGATGAGAGAGATGATGAAGATCT
>ML776925.1:469143-480930 GCA_009831015.1 Picea engelmannii
TTTGTTGGGAAAAGAAACCATTATTCACACCGATCATCAACCTTTGCAATACTTACAATCACAGACAAAGCTACAGCAAGCTAGGCACTTCAGATGGATGGGTTTTCTTCAACAGTTTCATTTGGTAATCAGGTATAAGAAGGAAATTTTTAACAAAGTTGTTGATATGCTTTCAAGGCCTATTATTAGTGCTTCAGTTATTCTCAAGCAGAGTCCTATAATGCATGAAAGTTATGTGGAGCAATATGCTTTAGATCATGACTTTAAGGAAGTGTATGAAACTTTGTGCCACTCTAACCATGTTGAAGAATTGGATTATCATGTGCATAATAATCTCTTGTATCATCTTGGCAAGTTGTGTATTCCACAGGTGGAAAGAATCAACATCATAAGGGAAGCGCATTCTTCTCTTATTGCTGGTCATTTTGGTGTAGGCAAGACAGTGGCTAATTTGCAAAGATACTGCTACTGGCCTAAGATGAATGAAATTGTTTTGCAATATGTTCGAGGATGTTCGTTGTGTGCTACAAGTAAACCTAGCAATCGAAAGTTGGGATTGTACACTCCACTTCCAGTTCCTTCTCAACCTTGGGAAAGTATTTCCATGGATTTTGTTGGTGGTTTACCTATGTCGAGATGAGGTCATGATTATCTTTATGTTGTGGTTGATCGATTTAGAAAAATGTGTATTTTGATGCCTTGTACTAAGCAGGTAACAGCAGAACAAACGGCACAGTTGTTCTTTCAAAATGTTTGGGTGCATTTTGGATTGCCTACGTCCATTATTTCTAATCGGGATTCTCGATTTGTTGGAAGTTTTTGGTCGAGTTTATGGGCACTCATGGACACCAAACTTAAAAAAAGCACAGCTTTTCATCCGCAGACAGATGGTCAGACAGAGGTGGTAAATCGTACAGTGGTGCATCTTCTTCGTGCTTATTGCAGCAAGCATCCTAAACTTTGGAATGAACATTTACACTATATTCAGCATGCGTACAATCGAGCTAAGCACTCTTCGAAGCAAACGTCGCCTTTAGATTTTATATTTGGGAAAGATATTGTTGTCGATGGTCAATATGACATTGATAGGGCAGAGAATTTCATTGAACAAATTCAGTCAATACATCACGTGGTGCAAGAGCAGTTGGAACAGAGTCAGGCCAAGTACAAGACAAGACATGACAATCATCGTGTTGATCACAGTTTCCAAGTTGGAGATGAATTTTGGCTTTACATCAGCAAGGAGAGGCTTAAAGGAGAAGGTAAAAATTTGAAACCGATTTGATATGGTCCTTTCAAGATTGTCGACAAGATTGGTAACAATGCTTTTCGTTTAGATTGGCCTCCTTATATGCAGATGTATGCAGTTGTTAATGTTGAGAATTTGAAGTTGTATGAGCCTCCATTGATTGATGATAAAGGAGAGCATGTTCGGATTCCTTCCATAGATGATTTTTCTCCAGAGTATCTAACAGAACTGCAGGAAGACACCATCCTTGATAGGAGGATGTGAACTTCGAAACGAGGAAATGTGGAGTATTTGCGAGTTGGTCTTAAAGGGACGAATCCAAGCAAGGCCAAGTGGATTGAGGTTAGAAGGGTGAGGTAACTTTACCCTCATCTTCACATAGACTGAAAATAGTCTTTTGGAGGTCCAAAAGCTTCCCAATGGGGAGGTGTGATCAGGGGATCAAATTTTGCTCAAAAATTCAAAGTTCTCGGAATCACTTCAAACCGGACGAGAGCGTAGGCCTCGTCAGTGTGAACCCAACGCAACTCATTTTGTCTCAAACGGATGTCGGGAGCGAGAGATATAGTGATTTGTTCGTCGAGTCAAACAGGCAAAAATTTTGATGCTGACTGGACAGTCCGTACAATCCGTACAGGCTGACGTGGAAGGGCCATACAGACTGTATGATGATGTGGCAGAGTGACATGGCAAGTTTTTGATTGGTTGATAGTTGTCGAATCAGATGGTCACACGTGGTGTTTCGTTGGCTAATGGTAAGGTGCCACATGGCCCAATCATGGGCTGCCACGTGGCACCCCTTTATTGGTTCATGAGTTTCTATGTAAAATTTTTGGGGTCCGTGGGGTTCGACCCCCGGACCTCCCCACCGCATAAGCCTTCACAAACATCCGCCCGACCATTACACCGCTCTTTATTCCTTGTTATATAAGTGTGTTTAAATGTATTTGAATTCGCACTATGTAATGAATGGCGGGGGGGACGGGTCGGGGCTTAGCCCCGACCCGCGGTCATTTGATATCACATATGACCATACCATATATGGTATAGCCGACAGTTGGAATGTGCAGAGTCCATATTACATAGCCCATGGTTTTATTTCAAAGTATGTGACCGTAATATAATATATATGTGTGCGGTTGTAACCGTTGGCGCGCAGGGGTTAAGCCATAGCCCTGGTTCTATTGTATGTGCCACATGACCCTTGGCTATACGGAAAAGGAGCGCGGGTAGTTTTAAAACCGTTTAACCACTTTTTCCAAATGCGCGCGGTCACATGACCCATACGCCCAGGTGCTAGGCGGTTAGGGGTTGGAGCGCCCTTAACCATCCTACGGTTTGCACCGTTGGCGCGGTTGCGCCCGGTGCTGGGTTTTCACGCTTTAAATTGCGTCTGAGCCAGGTTCAAATGACAAGGGTGCATTTTGTAGATGCAGAGACAGCAAGCTTGAAGAGGGAGACTTCCAGGAAGCCTAACTTCTTCATTTTTCGACCGATTGAGGTGCCGAAAGAGCCCAGGTAGGGGTTTTGGGATGCTCTGAAGCCATTGGAGCAGACAGTTTGTCAGTTTGAGCATTGTAAGACATTTGTTTGAGCAATTTTTGAGAAATTAATAATAATGATCCATTAGAAGCTGGACCAGGAGATGTAGCCCAAGAGAGGGGTGAACTCCTTTATCAATTGTTGTGCTTATGTGTTTATGTTCATTGATTATGTTGTTGTCTATGTGTAATTTTCATAAGTAATCCTTTAAGCTATGTGTTGCAAACTGATCCATTTTCTTTTAAACACATAACATTTACTTGCAATAATTTTCAAGTATTTCAAGTCTTCTTCATTTTTAGATCACTACCTCAATCTGCTTAGTGAAATAATTTGTTGTTGTCAGCATCCACCTGTGTTGGGCTGAGGATTGTGGATGTATTTCCCCTATAAAATCAAGACCCCACTGTCTGAAAGGAGCTTCGACATAAATGGGCTTCAAAGGTAGAGGTTGCAATTTTCCTTTTCCATCAAAAAACTGACATTCATGTCATTTTGAAAACTCTTTATAGACATCAGGAAAAATGTTGGGCCAATAGAACCCAGCCCTCACAATATTAGGCACAGTTGTCTTCTAATAATGATGACCTCCACAATCACCCTTATGGAACTCTCTGATTGTTTTCTCTACTTCTCCTTCTATCAAACAGCTCAATAAAATTCCCCCTGGATCTTTCCAATATAGCAATTCATTCACTATACAAAATTTTGCTTCCTTCAGTTTCAAGAATCTGGCTTTTGTTTTACTAAATTCAATAGGATGTCTTTCACTGAGCTGCTAGGTATATAAGCAGTAGTATGAGAATGTAGGATGTAAACTCTGAATTATTTCAAGGCTTTGACCAGAGAATATGCTTGCTTCTCCATGATGTCATATTTCAAAGGAGAATCCCTCAATGTCTTGTTGTAATACGCTATGGGTTTTTCAAAATTATGGTCATCTTTCTGGAGTAAAACACTAGCTATTGTGTGTTCTAAGGTGAAATAGAACAATATGAAATCCTTGTCAAAATTAAGACTTGCAAGTACTGGAGCCTTGATCAATGCCACTTTGATGTCTTCAAAGTATTTTCTTGCTTAAGGAATCCACTTTATTTCATTTCCCTTCTTGAGCATGTTTGTGATGTGTTTTATGATTTCAACCATATTTGGGATAAAGCTTCTCATAAAAATTACTTTCCCCAAGAAATATTGAACCTTTTTTTTACTGTTGGGTATGCTAATTTTTAGGATTCCCTCAACTCTGTTGGGATCTACCATTATCCCTTCTTTTGAAATAATGTGACCCAACAGTTTTCCTTCTTCCATGGCGAAATTTGACTTCTTAGGATTCAACAAGATTCCGAAATTTCTACATTTTTGAAACACCCTTATAAGATGCTTGACGTGTTCTTCATCTGAGGTAGAATACACAATGATGTCATCAAGGTAGATAACAATGACTTTAAATTTTTCATCAGAAAAATCTATATCCATAGCTCTTTGAAACGTCGCCTCTGCATTCATAAGCCTAAAAGTCATCTTGGCATACATAAATGTACCCCATGGTGTGGTAAATGTCGTCTTTTCCTGATCATCAGGGTGCACCATAATCTGATTGTATCCTGAGAAGCCATCTAGCATTGGCATATTCTGAGAACCCACCACCTTCTATAAAATATGATCCATCTTAAGCAATGGGTAATTATCTTTTAGAGATACTTTGTTCAGATTCCTGAAATCTAACACAACCGGATTTCTCCACTCTTCTTTCTGACTGGCACCAGATTTTCCACCCATTTGGAAAATCTCAAGGACACTATGATTTTGGCTTCAAATAGCTTATTTACTTCTTTCTCAATAAGGGGTAGCAACAGAGGATTTATCCTTCTCAATTTTTGTTTGAATGGCTTGTGATCTTCTTTGATTGGGATAACATGCTAAATTATACTTGTGTCATAGACTTTCAAATCATCATAGCTCCAGGAAAAAACATCAGGGAATTCTTTCATCAATTTTACATACCTCTCCTTGACTTCGGGGCTAATCTTTCTGGACATCTTAACGATCTTTGGATCCTTTGAGATCCCAATATTGCAATATTCTACATCCCCTTCATTTATTGTAATATTTGGACTTCTGGGCACATCATTATTATCAAAGAGTTTCTCCAATGGGACCAAACCTTTAGGAATGATGTTAATATTTAGTTGAACGATATCTCTGCCTGCAATCTGATTGTCAAAATACCCCCCCTTTGTGAAAGCAGTTGCCTCCACCTCATCGTCACAGTATTCATCATTAATGTTCAAATTATCATACTCATTATCCATCTTGAGGAAACTTTCTATATGTTTGTCATCCTCGAAAACTTGTTAGCGCTTCATATTCTCTGGTACTGTTGGCCTGTACTTGACCTCAACCTTGTAGCTTTTTTCAGGGAAAATTGGAACTTTGAAAACTGTTGTTGAAGTAGCCAAGGCATCGGCGACCTGGTTCTGTTCTATTGGAATTGTTGAAAGATTACATTCTAGAAACTCTTCAAGGAGGTCTAGTACCAAATTTATATAAGCCCTCGGTATCAGGTGTTTTTCTTAGTATATGCCTTTGATTTGATTTATAATTAGCTTAGAGTCTCCATGTACAACAATTCTTTTGGCACCCAATTATTTCAATACCTTTAACCCCAATATTATTGCTTCATATTCAACCATGTTATTTGTGCATTCAAAAACAAGCTTATAAGAACATAATTCTGAATCTCCTTTGGGATGATGGATACAAATGTCAGCTCTCGGTCCTTCTCTGCATGCAGCTCCATCAAAAATCATCTTCCATATCTGATCTTCTACTTCATCTTGATGTTTTGAGTCTTCCTCAATCTGTTGATCATATCTCCCCTTGTTGAGCATGTCAATTTTTGGTTATTCCTCTTCATAACACAAGTCATTGAAGAAAATAGAAGATCCCAACTCAATTTCCATGGAGTATATGGGATGATTGCTAGGTTGTGACTTGTTGTTGACCATGTATTTGAGCAAAAATTCTCTGAACAACCTTCTGTCTTGACCGAAAACAGGGATGGTGGCATATGACATGTCCATCTAGAGGGTCCCTTTTAATTTTGCAGCCCAAGATCTTGACAACACCATGTCGAATTTGGGAGGGATGTCAGCCACTACTACATCCATGACCATGTTCTTTGCTAGAATTTGTGCCAAAGATACCACCAGATCTTTGATAAGACCTAGGCATTTCACCTTCCTCAAATCGAAAGAGAACAAGTCTTTGTAAGGCCTGGTGATATCCAAACCTAGTTGGTCCATGACCACTTTGGGCATTAGGTTATGAGATGCCCCTGAATCTAACATGGAATTGTGTAGAGTCATATCATGGAATTTCAGGCTAGCATAGAAAGGGGGAATTTTTTCGTTATCACCATTTTCTTCTACTCTTGGTCTGAATAAGATGGCAGGGTGGTCATCTTGTATGTTCAGGGTATCAGAATCCTGTTCTGTTTTAAGAATCTTGATGATCTGATTTCTATATTCGTTATTCTTGATTATTTCATTAAATGGTACAGAAATTTTGATCTTAGCCATCTCACTTTCAAAATTAAAAGAGGATGAAGTCTTCTCTACCTCTTTGGTGACCGTTTCTTTCCTTGCCTCCAATATTCTCTTCTGTGGTTCTTCTTTCTACTTTCCTTTGTCCACAGTACCCTTTGTAGCAGAATCCTTTGCAGTAGAGTCTTTTGTAGCTGAATCTTTTGCAACAGAATATTTTTTGGGCTGAATTGAAGAAGGTATGTTACTTTGAGATTCTTTGGTGGGGATTCCCTTCGGAGGATTCCCCTTTAGAGGATTTGGAGGTACCCTTTGATTTAGAAGGTTGTATTTTCTTTGGAATTTCATGATGGAATTTTGCAATCCTGTATGGTAATCTTCTGTTTCTACTAACAACCTTTCCTCTTCATCTTGCAAAAAGATCTCACTTGCATCCATGAACTGGTCATGTTCTTCTTTAGTCAAAAACACTTATGTTTCTTTATCATCATAGCAGTTCATGTTGTCTTCAAAATATCCATCATAATTTTCATCTATATAATTATTTTGAAAAGGAGGCCTTATTTTTTGATCTCCCTGATTTCCTTGATTTCCCCGATTCGCTTGATCTGCTTGATTTTCTTAGTTCCCCTGATTTGCCTAATTCCTTTTCTCTCTTTGTATAATTTGGGGGATCATTGGTCTCCTCATATTTCTGGGTGGACCATCAGCCTGTTCTCTCAGGTTAGACCTATTACCCAGAGTCATCATTTCCATCATTCTCTCTATGTTTCTCATCATTGCTTCAAACCTTTCTTCTGATGTTTGTGACGTTGAAGGCTGTGCTTTATCCTGAGTTATGTTTATGTCCCTACCAAAATTATTTTTCATATTCCCTAAATCCATTAGGTTCACTTCAACTTCTATGGCATCAGTCAACATATCATCTAATGTGGCAGATCTTCATTCTCTTAATAATAAAGCAAAGTCACTTTCAAAAGAATCAGCATATCTGAGTTGAGCAACTTTGGGGGGGGGGGGGGGTNAGCAGGAATCGCATTATAGACCTTCATAAATCTTGCTGAAAACTCCTGCACTGTTTCATCAACTGATCTCTTCATGTTGTTAAACTGGGTCAACAGCTGAAGGGGATTTTTCTTATCTCCCCATTTTGCAAGGAATATTGTTTTAAAGGCCTCGAAATCTGTGATACTAGCTGGTAGAAAGGCTCTGAACCACTTCCTCACTTCTCCTGCAAGACTTTGTCTAAACAGCCTCATTTTCACATCTTCAAAGTCCACCTCTTCCAATTCTATGAAAACATTAAACCAGTCTATATGCTTCTGAGTTGATATGTTACCTTCAACATCATATAGTTTGATCCTTAGGTTATAATCTTGAGGTAGATCATGTAGTTGGGTAGGCAGTATGAGGGGGGGAAATTTGGCTGCCATAGTTGTTATGAGGGGTCGGAGTGGCTTTTGGTTATGAGAAAGGATCAATATAGGCCTGGAAGATGAGGCTAAAATCAAATCTTGGAATCTCTTTTCGTCAAGGATGGTCTCACTTAAACAAGATTCAGACTTAGTTATGAATAGTGCTTGCTCAAATTTCACATCAAACTCAAGGTATTCAAGGCTAATCACTCCATCCTTGGGCAAGGAAAGATATCGTTCTAGACACAACACTGGGGTTACTGGCTTTTCTTTTCTTTTACGTACAATCTTTTCAGGGTCAGACACAAGGATTGCAGCTTCTGGGTTTGGGTTGCTCCTGGTGTCAATTTTCTTAGGAGCCAGGATTTCTATCTCACATTGTTTGGTGCAACTAGTCTTTTGGTAATGGAGTCACCAGGAAAAAATAATCTCAGCCAATAAGGTATTTGATCCACTGTCACCCTCAGGGATCAAACAAATTCTTTAAATTCATTTTTCCCCAGGAAGATTTTTCAATTTCATCCTCGGCAACAGCGCCAGAATGTTAGCACTCTATAAAAATTTTCCAGTTGATAGACAAATGACATAGGTAACTATTTCAACCTACTTTAGAGCTGGGAACTAGCCTTCTCAACTCAAAGAGGGATCTCTCTTGTCACTTGATATTTCTTTGGAAATCAATGGCTATATTTGGTTTGTTTTGGGGGTTTTTTATAAATTTGTTGGCGAGGAAGGCGAGAAACACTCAGGGCTATGGAGTCAAAATTATGAAATTGAATGAAAACAATGACTGGCCAGTAGAAATCTCCAGAGGATAAAGGATAAATGAGGCAATGAATCTGATTTTTTAATTTCAATTTAAGCAGGGTATAAGAAGAAAGAGAAACAAATAATTGTATCATAGCATTACTGAAATGAATTTTGAATTAGTTAAGAGGAAATTCACACAGTTTAAATTTCTTAAGCCAAGAGCATCACAAGATGAATTCTGATCTTTTAACTATCCAATCTAAATAGAATACAGTGCAAATGGAAAAAAAGAATCACATGAAATACATACAATGAGAGAAGACCAAACTCATATCACCACCATTAGAATCTTTTCATAGAGACTTCAAAAGATTTTGCATGTATATTCAATTCAGCTCCAGAAAATTACAATAGAGTTTAGAAGCTACAAAAAGGTGCCCTTGCACTTCTGCCAACATTAATTCATTCAAAATTTCTAGTACTTATACAATTCGATTACAATGGCTGAAACCAAAACGTTTCAACTTCTAAAACTGACTATAATAATTTCAACTGACAGTCTCGGAATATGAACTTATTTACAATGATTAAACTAAAAACGTTTCATAGACTAGGGACAGATATCTCTTACTGATCGACTCCCTTTGCGCCATCTGTCCTGCTTAGATCACCTGTCGAATTTGCCAGTTTGGTGACACCTGGAAGTTACTTACTAGTTCCTGGAAAACTACATTTCATCTTGCCTAACCGTACGATCTCCTTCCACTGTGAGTCAGAAGGAATCTCGTAATCCATCATCTCCTTTATCAGAATCTCTAGGTCAATGTAGGTAGCATAAGACATAGTTGGCAACCCAATCTTCACTGTCTTGAACTGATTCAAAATATCAAAGTCTGCAGCCAAATATTCCACCAAACTGGCCCCTTCAGGTTCCCTTCCATGCCTTCAAATTTTGAATGATCCATTCTACACTGAGTGAGGAGAGAATTGTATTCCTCTTGATTGTATAATTTCCCTTTACCATCACAAAATGGTGGGAGGCCCTTGATAAAAAATTGCTCAAATGTATCTTTGAACTCTTGTATGCTTTGCTCCATTTTCACAGCTTTGGTTTGAACCGATTTGAGAAAATTGTGTTTAATGATGATCCTCCTGGCCCAAATGATCAATGCAGTCCTATCCTTTAACCCAATGGTCTGAAGATCAACAGTGGGCACAAAATTCAGCAAGTTAAAAGCGTTATGGGCCCATTCCAAGGGCTTTTTTTCCACTGTCTCATTAACAACAATACATCTGCTTCGGGAACTGACAGCCATGTTGTCTTTGTCATTTATAAAATTTAGGTAAACCCTGAAATTAGCAGCTTCAGCAGCAACAGCATCCCAGATTACATGTTTATCTCCTTGCAAAATTTATTTACCCTTCAATCTCATTTTCAATTTGTTCACCCTCTCTTGCAAATATTGATTATCCTTTTGAAATTGGGCCATCCTTTCTCCCTTTGTTTTCATCTCTTGCTACAACTTTTCTATGACCTCCTTAAGGTTCTTGATATCCCCTGTCTTCAATATTACTTGGGACATAGACTGAACCAATCCATCAGTTCTTGACCAAGATTTCGTATTAGAAAGTACAATGACAACCATATCTGATGTTGCTACCTGTCCTTGTGACCAATTCTCTTTCTCTTTTTCCAGCTGCAACACTTTAGCTTTGTAATTTAGTGCTTCTTGTATGAATGTCTCCTTTTCTTTCTCTAGAGAAGCTAGCTCTGATGTCTGTGGATTTTATGTGGCGGACATCTTCAGCTTCTTCTTTAGGCTTTGGATCATCTTCTCTTTCTCATCTAAGCAAGCTTTTACCCGTTGAGGGCCTTCAGATTCCAATCTTTTGACCTGTGTCTGGCAGGCCTTGTTGGATGCTTTCTCCTGCTTCAATTGTCCATCCAATTTTAGTGCATGTGTTGTCAATCTTGAAACCCTCATACTCAAACTTAGGTAGTCTAAATATAGCATGTCATTGGCATTCCTATGGAACTTTACTTTCTATGGGGCACCAATATTTTCATAATGCATCTTGATTTCAGACACATTATCATCATCTTCTATTGCTATGTTAAATGTCTTTATGTCCACATCCCTGACTAAAAACATGGGAGCCTTATGCTGGGAGATCTTCTCTACCTCGGGGAACAAGTCTCTTATTTCACTATTGGCCATACTTCCCTTCACAACATACTGATTCATTAAGTCTTCTTTCAATTGGTAAACTGCCCCAGGTGTCTTGCCAAATACATATTTCTTGTTGTTTAAAACCCTGGAGCTGCTTTCACTCTGTGGCATGCTTCCTGTACCAGCGTCTTCGTTCTTGGTTACACTTTCCACCATCTCCATGCTTGTTTTATCTTTAGGTTCTTATTCTTCCAAGTCTACTATCTAAGATGATGGTGTGATTTTCATTTTCTTGAGAATATGTTGTTGACTACTGGCACCCAGTACCTCTGAAATGCTCCTCTTGTTATAAACACTCATCTTTGGAGCTTTGACAATCATCATTGGGGAAGTTTTATGTGTCTGTGTCTGCTGAGGGGTTGAACCTGTCTGTTCTGCGTGATCAAGTTGCAAAGTGACTTCCATGTCTACACATGTTTCCAAATTTGCTAGTTTATCAAATCCTTCAAATTGCTCATGCTCATAGGGGCCTTGCCTACTCGACAACCTTCTTCTAGATATGATCTGTTGTGGGTCATATCTCGTACCTTGTAACTGTGTAAACCTGAATCCACCGAGTTTGGCTTGGATTTGAGGCGGACAGGACCTAGCTTTACCACAAAAGGTCCTATCACGAAAGGAAATTTTAAATTAGATGACTTGTGCGTTTTCAGAAAAATGCTTTGTCTCTGAAATAATCCTCTATCTAGTGAACTCTAGGGAAAATACTCTGGGAGTCAGGAAGACAAGAAAAAGATGAGGTCCTTCTTGATAACCATACACCCAAATTACAGTGGAATGCATGAACAACATCCAATCTGTTAAGCCCTAATATTGGCTCATTACCCTTTAATTGGGGCATATTAGATTAGTAATGCTATTTTATTTATGTCGGCTTTAGGCCATTAGTTGTAATTTAGATTATTAATGTTTTTTTATTTATGTCGGCTTTAGGCCATTAGTTGTAATTTAGATTATTAATGTTATTTTATTTATGTCGGCTTTAGGCCATTATTTGTAATTATACCTCCTAGTCTCCTATATATACCAAGGAGACATTTTCATTTTGAATCATC
>ML776925.1:493987-515009 GCA_009831015.1 Picea engelmannii
TCAGGTGATCTCTTCATGTTGTTGTACTGGGTCAACAACTGAAGGGGATTTTTATTATCTCCCCATTTTGCATGGAAGCTTGTTTCAAAGGCCTCAAAATCTGCGATACTAGTTGGTGGAAGGGATCTGAACCACTTCCTCACTTCTCCTACAATGATTTGTGTAAACAACCTCATTTTCACATATTCAAAGTCCACCTCTTCCAAGTCTATGAAATCATTAAACCAGTCTAGATGCTTCTAAGATGATATGTTACCTTTATCATCATATAGTTTAATCCTTAGGTTATAATCTTGAGGTATATCATGTAGTTGGACAGGTAGTATGAGGGGGGGAAATCTGGTTGCCATAGTTGTTGTGAGGGGTCAGGGTGGTTGTTGGTTCTAAGAGGGGATCACTATAGGTCTGGTAGATGTGGCTAAAATCAAATCTTGGAATCTCTTTTCGTCAAAGATGGTCTCACTTAAACAAGATTCAGACTTAGTTCTGAATAGGTCTTGCTCAAATTTCACATCAAACTCAAGGTCTTCAAGGCCAGTCACTATGTCCTTGGGCAAGGAAAGATATTGGTATGGGTGCAACACTAGGGTTATTTGATTTTCATTTCTTTTACGTACAATATTTTTAGGCTCAGACACGGGGATTGCAGCTCCTGGGTCTGGGTTGCTCCTAGTGTGAATTTTCTTAGGAGCCAGGATTTCTATCTCACACTATTTGGTGCAGCTGGTCTTTTGGTAACTAAATCGCTAGGGAAAAAATAATCTCATCCAATAAGGTATTTGATCCACTGTCACCCTCAGGGATCAAACTAAGTCTTTAAAGTCATTTTTCCCAAGGAAGAGTTTTCAATTTCGTCCCCGGCAATGGCGCCAAAATGTTAGCACTCTGTAATTTTTTTTTGATTGATAGACAAACAACAGAGGTAATTGTTTCAACCTACTTTAGAGCTGGGCACTAGCCTACTCAACTCAGATAGGGCTCTCTCTTTTCACTTGATATTTCTTTGGAAATCGGTGGCAAACTTGGGGTTTTTTTATAAAATTGTTGGCGAGGAAGGGGGGGAACACTCAGGGCTATGGAGTCAAAATTCTGAAATTGAATGAAAACAATGAATGGCCAGTAGAACTCTCCAGAGGATAAAGGCTAAATGAGGCAATGAATCTGAGTTTTTAATTTGAATTTAAGAAGGGTGTAAGAAGAAAGAGAAACAAATAATTGTATTAGAGCATTACTGAAATGAATTCTGAATTAGTTAAGAGGAAATTCACACAGTTTAAATTGCTTAAGCTGAGAGCATCATAAGATGAATTCTAACCTTTTAACTATCCAATCTAAACAGAAGACAGTGCAAATGGAAATAAAGAATCACAGGAAATACATACGATGAGAGAAGACCAAACTCATATCACCACCATTAGACTCTTTTCATAGAGACTTCAAAAGATTCTGCATGTATATTCAATTCAGCTCCATAAAATTACAATAGAGTTTAGAAGCAACAAAAAGGTTCCCTTGCACTTCTGCCAACATTAATTCATTCAAAATTTCTAGTACTTATACAATTCAATTACAATGGCTGAAACCGAAACGTTTCAGCTTCTAAAACTGACTGTAATAATTTCAACTGACAGACTCAGCATATGAACCGATTTACAATGATTAAAAAAAAACATTTCATAGACTAGGGACGGATCTCTCTAACTTCTTGGCTCCCTTTGCGCCATCTATATTTCTTAGATCTCCTGTCGAATTTGTCAGTTTGGTGACACCTGGAATTTACTTACTGGTTCTTGGAAAACTGCATTTCGTCTTGCCTAACCGTACGATCTCCTTCCACTGTGAGTCAGAAGGAATATTGTAATCCATCATTTCCTTTATCAGAATCTCTAGATTAATGCAGGTAGTGTAAGACATACTTGGCAACCCGATCTTCTCTGTCTTGAACTGGTTCAAAATCTCAAAGTCTGCAGCCAAATATTCCACCAAACTGGGCCCCTTCAGGTTCTCTTCCATGCCTTCAAATTTTGAATGATCCATTATGCACTGAGTGAGGAGAGAATTGTATTTCTCTTGATTGCATAATTTCCCTTTACCATCCCAAAATGGTGGGATGCCCTTGATAAACAATTGTTCAAATGAATCTTTTAACTCTTGTATGCTCTGCTCCATTTGCATAGCTTTGGTTTGAACCGATTTGAGAAAATTTTGTCTAGAGAAGATACTCCTAGCCCAAATGATCAGTGCAGCTCTGTCCTTTACCCCAATGGTCTGAAGATCAGCAATGGGAACAGAATTCAACAAGTTAATAGCGTTATGGGCCCATTCCGAGGGATTTTTTGCCAGTGTCTCATTAACAATAGTACATCTTCTTCAGACAGTGACAACCATGTTGTCTTTGTCATTTATAAAATTTAGGTAAACCCTGAACTTAGTAGCTTCAGCAGCAACAACATCCTATATTACATGTTTATCTCCTTGCAAAATTCCTTTACCCTTCAACCTCATTTTCAATTTGTTCACCCTCTCTTGTAAATCTTGATTATCCTTTTGAAATTGGGCCATCCTTTCTTCCTTCATTTTCATCTATTGTTCTATCTTTTCTATGACCTCCTTAAGGTTCTTGATCTCCCCTGTCTTCAAGCTTACTTGGGACATAGCCTGAACCAATCCATCAGTGCTTGATCCATATTTTGTATTAGAAGGTACAATGACAACCATATATGATGTTGCTACATGTCCTTGTGACCAATTCTCTTTCTCTTTTTCCAGTTGCAACACTTTAGCTTTGTAATTTAGTGCTTCTTGTCTGAATGTCTCCTTTTCTTGATCTAGAGAATATATCTCTATAGTCTGTGGATGTTCTATGGCAGACATATTTAGCTTCTTCTTTAGGCTTTGGATCATCTTCTCTTTCTCATATAAAGAAGCCTTTACCCCTTGAGGGCCTTCAGATTCCAATATTTTGACCTATGTCTGACAGGCCTTGCTAGATGATTTCTCCTGCTTCAATTTTCCATCCAATTTTAGTGCATGTGTTGTCAATCTTGAAACCCTGAGACTCAAACTTAGGTAGTCTGAATATAGCATGTCACTGGAATTCCTGTGGAACTTTACTTTGTCTGGGGAACCAATATTGTCATAATGCATCTTGATTTCAGACACTTTATCATCATCTGTTATTGCTATGTTAAATGTCTTTCTTTCAATGTCCCTAATTGAAAACAAGGAAGCCTTATGCTGGGAGATATTTTCTACCTCGGAAAATAAGTCTCTTATTTCACTAATGGCCATACTTCCCTTCACAACATACTGATTCATTAAGTCTTCTTTGGATTGGTAAAATGCCCCAAGTGTCTTGCCAAATACATGTTTCTTGTTGCTGAAAACCCTGGAGCTGCTTTCACTCTATGGCATGCTTCATGTACCAGCCTCTTCGTTCTTGGCTACACTTCCCACCATCTCCATGCTCATTTTCTCTTTAGGTTCTTCTTCTTCCAGGTCTACTATCTGAGATGATGGTGTGATTTTCATTTTCTTGAGAATATTTTGTTGACTACTGGCACCCAGTGCCTCTGAACTGCTTCTCTTGTTATAAACACTCATCTTTGGAGCTTTGACAATCTTCCTTGGAAAAGTTTTATGTGTCTAGGTCTGATGAGGGGTTGACCTTGTCTATTGTGTGTGATCAGGTTGAAAAGTGACTTACATGTCTGCACATGTTTCCAAATTTTCTAGTTTATCAAATCCTTCAACTTGCTCATGCTCGTAGGGGCCTTGCCTACTCGACAACCTTAATTTAGTTATGATATGGTGTGGGTCATATATCCTACCTTGTAACTATTTAAACCCAAATCCTCTGAGTTTGGCTTGGATTTGAGGTAGACAAGAACTGGCTTTTACCACAAAAGGTCCTATCACAAAAGGAAATTTTAAATTAGATGCCTTGTGTGTTTTCAAAAAATGGTTTGTCTATGAAATAATCCTCTGTCTGATTAACTCTAGGGAAAATACTCTGGGAGTCAGGAAGACAAGAAAAAGATATGGTCCTTCTTGATAACCATACACCCAAATTACAGTGGAATGCATGAACAACATCCAATCTCCCACCCTATTCTCTGGATTTGGTTGTAAAGAGATTTTCATTTCTTCCAAAACCCTTGGCAGGTATGTGTCTAAGATGAGACTATACACCATGGACCTGATCTTTTTGATGAAAATAAGCATGGTGATCCTTTTGCATTCAGCCGATATGAATGCAGCTTCAGGAAATTATGTCTTATTCGATTCCAGGAACATTCTCAGCAAGTGCATGTAGTATCTAAAGTGTCTCAGTGAATTGAAATTTACCAGTTGTTGATGCATATTATCAGTGATGAACTTGTCAAAACTGATATAGAACGACCGACTAGACTTTGATATAAAAAAGGTCAACAGGAAACCCAACATGACTTCTACTACAAACTTGTCGTTATCCAACCCTAAAATTTGACTAAGTAGGGAACAAGCCCACTTGACCTCAATAATCATGATGCTTACATTGATAGGTAACGACTAACTTTCAGAATGGTGTTCAGGTTTAACAATGGTTTGCATAAATATGTTTTTTACTTCGGGGGGACATTCTTGGTAGACTGTGATCATTTTCTCTTCCTCTAAGGGATCTAACACTGTGGGGGAAGACTCTGGTATACTGAGGGTGTGTCGAATTGACGGACTATCTATTTCGCATAAGACCTCTGACCCTAGCTTATTCAAAATGACCTTTTCTTCCTGCGAATATTGTTCTGCACACTAGCTTACGAACTCTGGGAAAGGGAAAATGACTTCTACGGTGTAAGGGGTAATGGAGGCTTGGGCCGCTTCGAGGAAGGGTATCTGTTTTCCAACATTGTCTAGCAAATTTGATCTGAACATGGAAATGGGTGAGACTGTTATTTATGTGTCAAATACATCGAAATCCCTATCAATTAGGGCTTCTTATTTAGAGGTGGAGTCTTCTTCTTTCATGGATAAAATGACGGGGTTAGTGGCCATGATGAAAAATACCTATAAATTGGCGAAGAATGCTTGGAGTAAATTCATTGTTGAGCTTTAGTTTCGAATGGAGGTTTTGCGGCAATTTTCAAACAGTCGAGTGCTTTGAAATATCATAAAATAATGACCGGGGCTCTTCTTTTATATGCGTTTTTCGATATCGGGGGTTGGAAAAAATGGTTTTGAGTAGACCACTTTTCACCCCAATATGCCTCTGATGGCGCCGTGTGTCCAAGAAATGAAACCATGGTATTTTCCCCAGACCGCCCTCGAACAATTATCCTCCGCGCTACTTCATTGCCCAATATGTGTCTTGGTTGGAAAAAACGATTTTTAGTAGACCTATTTTCTCCCCGATATGCCTCTGATAGCACCACGTGGTCCCATGCCGAAACCATGGTATTTTCCCCGACCTGCTCTCACATAATTAAAAATCATGCTATTTCATCGTCCGATATCGCTTTTGATCGTTGATCTGGGCCACTTCAAGATCTATGGTCCGTCAAGCCCCACATTTCGTGCATCCGCTATATTGGCCCTTTTCCACCAGATGTAGCCCGGTCCTCTAAATCACTTTGTATCTCTACACTGCTTTAGTCCTCTGCTAACTCTAAAATTTGTAATCCATACAAAATTGTTGTGGTGATAACAGTTACCCTGCCCATACACTCGCTCGATTGTCGATTTCCCCCCCCTGGTTGTTGATTACAATTTTGTGGCCTAGTTTCCATTATATAGTTTTACAAACATGTGATCGCGAGGGGTGTATCGCGGTACCTGAGGCAGACTTTATATTCTATTGGATACACCCGAAGGGAACGTCGATCAAAGATCTAGGTAATTTCTTCTCTTGGCTAGTTGTTTTCCTTTTTGAATGCTTCGGACAATCAAAACTTCATCTCCTTGGGTCAGAAGCATTCAGAAGGGTGGTTTGTTTGGTTTGTATATTTTTAGGATTTTATTCTTAGTGGTGTGCTCTTCACTCCCTAGTTTTCCATAGTGATTTAGTCAGTCATTTCTTTTCTTCTTTGAACTAAGGTGGTATACCACCCACTCCACTAGTCATGAGGACTTTTTGGTCTTCCACTTAAAAATGTGGAGACGCCTCTTTATAGGCATTTTTTTTATACCAATAGTTCACTGGATTCATTGTGTGAGACCTTTACAGACATGAACGATCCTGCAAGAGAAGACCCTGTGCATAATATCTTGATGGAAAAATTTATTGACGATACCAACCAAGGAATACCTTTTCAAGGGGATTCTTGTGTTTTTCCTTTCTTTGGAATTGTTGGTGTCCCTTTGATGGCCATATTGTACATTCTCGGGTTGAATGTGGGACTTCCAATTTGGTTGGGTACCATTCAAAATGCCATGAATGCTCTTGATGATTCTCAGTTAATCACCTTGTGTCATGGGCAGCATTTTGACATTGCTTCTTCAGCAAAGTATTATCCTCCTCCTTCTACCTTCTCTGGTGAAATTCTAGCTACTAGTAACTGGAATTCTAAATGAAAGAGGAAGAGGAATAATAATAAGACGAAATCACCAACCTCTGCAAGTCATGTTGGAGATAGGTCATCAACCTTTGAAAGTCATGTTAAATACCAACAACCAACCTCTGCAAGTCATGTTGGGGGCACGAACCTAGTCCTTGCAATTCATACTGGATTTCAATCACCAAACTATGTGAGTCATGTTGTAGATAGGTCCTCAACCTCTGCTAGTCATGTTGAATACCAACACACATCCTTTGCAAGTCATGATGGGGGAAATATTCCAGTCACCGCTAGTTATACTGGCGATAGGTCTGTAGCCTCTGTGAGTCATGTTATCAACCAATCACCAACCTCTACAAGTCATGTTGGATATGTACAACCAACCACTGCAATTCATGCTGGGGGAACGAGTTTCATCAATGAGAATCATACGACTGATATGTCAACAACCTATGCTAGTCATGTTGAAGAAAATAAACCAACCACTTCTAGTCATGCTAGGGGCATTGATTCTGTTGAGAAACCTATATGATGTAAGCCTAAATTCCCTTGTAATATTTGCAAGGGATATCACCTTACTCATCTGTGCCCTGACATTCCAGGGGCATGAAGATTGTGGTCCCTGTCTGCAATATATTATGATTCTGAGTCTTCTCTGATATTAAATTTCCTTTAGATGAGGCTATCCTTGAAGCCATGGCTATGGATTATATATCTTGGGAATACTTACACCGTGGTTTCTGTTTTCTTCCATATTGGGAAACTTTCCAGGTTGATTATCGAAGAGACTCTTTGTCAAAGCCTAACAACGCGCTCTACTTGACCCAGTACTATGCATGAGTCGTAAGGTTGTGTGGTTCCTTGTACCATATTGTATAGTCTAGGTTTGTTGTAATCAAGTTTTGTATTCAATAGCACCTCTTATTTTCCAAAGTTGATATCTATATTGGATTTATTAACTTCTGGAGGAGTGTTATTGGCCTTATATGCAAGATCTTGGAGACATTTTTCTTTGACAATTTTTCATCGTATCGATTCGCTCTGACAGGTATGACCTCGAAACTGGCATATATCTTAGGTTTTTCCATGCTTAGATTTTTCATTATCCATTTCTTGGTTATTTTGGCCTTAGGGTCGACCCCACTTAATTGTGACACTAAACTTCCTTGTTGATAAGTGTCTCGTACTTTATGTGGTAGAGTGTTGGCATAGGGGCAGACCCAGGGTTCAACGCTACAATAGTGCACTAACAAAACCCTAACTATCGGCCCTTTCAACAACACCCGCAAAGCAGATGAAGTCTCACCCGAGGTAGAGGTAGGGGTGGTTGCAGGACTTAGGTGTCTGCAACCTTAGCTGGGACACAGATCTGTGATTTTAATACTTAACAGAGAACTTAGCACCGAAAGTTCATCAATATTTGACCACTATCTACTCCGCAGATAAAATAGAGCATCGCATCATTCATTCATATTTGATGTATTTAAGCACTTATCATAGAGAGGTAGATTAGATCTAGTAGATTCAAGCACTAAGCACATTCACATAGCTCAGATCTAACATCCATATACATCGTTAGCACAAAGCATAAACAGAACTATCTATCTATATCAAAGCACTTAGCAAGTAAAGACATAAACACATTAACACATCGCACAAAGCATAGCAACACAGTATGTACATGGTTCAACCCCACCCTGGGGCTACATCCACCAACTCTTCTCTTTATTATCTTCAGTCAAGCTTCTTACAGGCACATAGCATCAAAATCCTACTCCGCAGAAGACAAGAGATCTATGCGCACTCTGTCATATCCTCCTTCTCCAAGTTAGGGTACAACACCAAGCCTTCTTACAATTACTTGCACGTAGCTCTGCAAGTCTTACACAGTATGCACAAAGCATCTACAATCCACACTTAGCACTTAGTCCAATATCACACAGATATATATGCACCTTTCCTTACATTGCCTAGACATCTATTTATACTTTACAAAATAGGCCTAAACATGGGTAAACCCATGGCCCAACATCTGCATACCCGTTACATAATCCCAAATCCCAAAAAGGACCCAAAAAGGGGTCGATATCTCGCGATCTCTACTTTGTCTTGCGCTCCTCCTTCGACAGGCTGTCGAAGTCCCAAAATAGATCAAACTTGACCAAGGATCTCCCAAAACTTGGTCAAGGGACAACATAGAGCCTTCCTCTACATGGATTCCCTAGGTAGATCCTTTGTTGCATTTCAGTGTCCTTTTAGTCCCACCATGATTAAATTTTGAAGCCTCATTCTTCTTAGTATTTTCTTCCTCTTACCCGAGGGGCTCCTCATGACCATAGTTTGTTGTCTTTCGGGATCATTTAGATTTTGAAGGAAACATCCAATGAGAGTTTATTTATTCTTTTTTATCTCATCTAGATTACTTGATAAAAGAAGCCCCCCTGGACTCTTCTTTAATCCCTTTTCAGACAATATAAAATTGAAAATATTTTCGAGCGATCTTGTTTCCCTTCATGCTCTCCAAACTCAAATTTGAAGGCACATATGTTCGGTGCTAGTTTACCCATTTTTCAGTCTGGATGGTTAATTTACGAATAAAGGTATGCCCTAGGATCTTTGGTTCTCTAGGAGAGTATTCTCAAGCGTACATTTAACCCTTTTTCGGGCTTGAGGGATTAAATTTTCAAAAAAAAGGACATTCTCCTTCGTTTTGGTTTATCTCTTTTTCGGGCCTTGGAGATTACTTACGAAAAAGGAACCCTCTCGGAGTCCATAGTTAATCTCTTTTTAGACTCCCTAAATATGAAAATATTTTCGAGTGACCTTGTTCCTTTCACACTCGTTAATTCATCTAGAAAGAACATCTATTTGGAATAAGTTTAACCCTTTTCCAGCCAATAGATTATCTGGGAAAAAGGTATGCCTCGGGAGACTTGTCTCACTTGGAGAGTTCTCCTAAGTTATATTTTATACTTTTTCAGGCTAAGGAGACTAAACTTAGAAAAAGGTTGTGAGTCCATAGTTAAGCTCTTTTCAGACTCCTTAAAATTGAAAAGATGGTTGAGTGATCTTGTCTCAATCACACTCGTGAAAATGGTTTTGAAGATACATCTTTTCAGTATAAGTTTAACCATTTTTCGAACCGACTAGACTAGTTACGAAAATGGAACACTCTAGAGTATTATTTTAGTGTTTTCAAAATCTCTAAACATGAAAAACCATTGAGCTTACCTTCTTTGGGTTCATAAAACTTCACATGGAAGGAGTCTTGTTGTTTCATATGTAATCGCATCGCATGTCTCAACCTTGCATCTTTGGCCTAATGTTGGCTTCATGTTTCTATTAATTGAACCTTCAAATCATTCCTTAAATGCAAGCCTTGCAACATGTTTTTCCCTTGCGATTTGACACCTTGACCCATGGATGAATTTTCTCGAGTGTCCTTATCCTACACATGTCTCCTTGCACTGAGCATCAGTATATTCCATGCACTTGAAACTATTTTTCTTGTCTATGACATTTGTTCCTCCTTTGTAATGTAGCATTCTTTTATTCTTTTTCAATCTCGTTAAAACTTTGAAAAAGACAAAAGAATCAATAAATCCAAAAAGAGGGGATGGGATATACATTCTCATTTTTCGACAGCAAGACAACCGCCCTTCGACAAAGCACATCCTTTTGTTTGTTCACCAAGCATTGGGATCTAGTATGACCTTAGGAAGTTGTTCTCACTACATAGAATTGTGTCCTCCTTTGTTTTCTTATTCTTCCAAACATATGGAGAGTTTGTGGTGCCTCCTGTATCACTAACTTATGTCAATATTATGCTAACTGAGTCTCATCATTTTCTCGTGATTTTTTCCAAGGGAATTTTTATCCAACCTAAGTCAGCCATTCTGCATTTTGTCTCTTGACTTTCATGAGTCGGCCATCCCAAGAGTCCAATCAAGTTTGGATTCAAAATCCATGAAGTTATGTGCCTGATTATTGAGATCCTCCATTCTTTCCTCGACAGCATTTCAAAGACCTCAGGGTAGTGAGTCTTACACTCCTATTTTACTCCTCCATGAGATTTTGAATATATTGAAGTTGTTTCTCGAGCTATGACGTCCTCATCTCCAGCCACAGGTGTCAATGCTTCTTGAAGATGCATATTATATTGTACTTGTATATCATTGAATGATTTTGAGATGTAGATCTGATGTGTATTTCTTGTGGCTACACTTTATATAGACATTTATATGACATGGATCAGTAGTGTACTTGATTGGAAACCATGCTTAGCTCATCCCGAGCATGGGTATGCCCGCCTCAGAGATATTATCATTGTTTTGAATATGACACACTCTCAAACACTCTTCCCAGGATCAATCGACTCCATGCCTTCCCACTAATAAAGATATTGTAATGTATTTCAGCCATCGGTTTCTCTTTTGACCTCACACATCAGGGGGCCTCTGTTATAGTCCAAAACTTCCTTACATGTGCATAAAGACATTGGCCTTTCCACTTACATAATTTTCCAAAATACTATTGAGGCTTCTTCTTAAAAAACCATTTTTTGGAAAATGTGTGTGCCATGCTGAACTGATAGCCTATGTAAACGTGTGTGCTACATACTAGTTAGCTCGCATACATATGCGAGTTGCATACTATTTAGACTATTTTTACCTCCAAAAATTGCAAAAACTATAAAATTGCAAGGAATACAGTGAAGTTTATGGGCTATCGAGGGTTTCCTAACCATTTTACCTCTTGTATCCCATCCCCAAACCGAATAACCATCGTTTTCTCATATAAAAGAGGTCTTGGGGTGTCATTTGAAAATACAAGCAAGAGAATAAGAAAACTCTCTCAAAATCCCTTCCCCTTCTTAGCCCAAGTTTTGCATCCCTTTTTGAGTTTTGGTCTCAGCCTTACCCTCCATCCCTTTCTCCTTATACAACCCTTTCCCCTTTCCCAAGGGATAAGTTGGTTGTGAGAAGCTAGCATGGGATTCATGCACTTGGAGACATGATAGAGGAGCCTAGACCTGGTTCATGGAGTGATTGTTGACAAAGGTTGTAATCATTTTTGTCTTGAAACTTAATAAAAGAGTTCATTCTTGTCCCAAAACATAATGTCAATATCATTTTATTGATTTATGCATTTATGTCTATATCTGAACATTGAAAGTGATATGTAGAGAGTGCATGTGTTGTAGCATCATTTTCCTAAGCTTTTGAAGGTAAACTTTGGGAGGAGATCCACAATCTAGAAAGTTGCAAAGACGAAAGAGGTCTACATTGGACACAAGAACTAAAGGTGCACTTGTTGACCTTCTTCCCTCTCTCTTGTCATTTAGTTTAGATAGTTTTGGGGTAGCTTAAGGGTAGAATAGTATTTCAAGGGAATTCAGTGCTTTGCATGTACCTAGACCCAGTATAGGGGGATTTTCCCCATAAAAAAAGGTTAAGGGAACATCATCAACAGATAATGGGAACGAAGGCCCCAAGAAGGAAGAAAATAAGCGAGACAAAAAATAAGAATAAGTGATAAATGGGAGAGTGTAGTTACAACAAGACATAGGTACCATTTCATGTGGAGGATAAGGTGGACATAAATCCTTATGCTGGAGAAGTGGATGCTATAAGTTTGAACCAATTGCTACAACAAATGGAGGTGTACTTCAGCATTCATGAAGTAACTGGAAAAAAAAATATTGATTTTTCTTGGTTTAAGCTTCAAGGCCATGCTTTGACATGGTGGGAGAGTGATGGAGTAAGAAGATCACTAGGAAATGAGCCATCAGTGACTGATTGGGAAGTTTTAAAAAAAATGATAAAATCTCATTTTTATCCAATATGAAATGAGGAACACCAAAAAATAGTCTAGCATTACTTCAGATGGAGACAAGGACAATTAGTGCAGGAGCTCGCCACAGAGTTAAGGAAGAGATCAATTCAAATGGGACTCTCTCTCAAATGTTCATACCTATTGGTCAAGTATTTTGGGGCATTGTTGCCTCATATTTGTAGGCAATTGATGTTATTCATACCAAACACAATTGATGAGGCCATCATTCAAGAAAAGTACCTTGAGGGAGACAAGTGGAAGAAACAAACAAATCCTCACAAGCAAGTAGAACCACGAGAGCAACAGAGAAAGAAGAAAAAAAAGAAGAAATGGAATGAGAAGAAGGTTTTGGAAGCAACACAAGAAGGAACACCTCCCACCCAAAAATGTAAAGGATGTGATCGAAAGGGACACACAGAGGAGAATTGTTGAAAATTACACCCTAAGAAGTGCCCCAAATATTTTCAAAAAAAAAATAAGAAGAAAGGATTAATATTAGTGGATGATGAGGAATACGTGGATAACACCTCAAACCTAGAAGGGAATATTAATTACACTAATATTCATAAAGAGGTGGAATTAGATGGTTGTAATCACAAGGAGGAGAAGGAAATGACTGAAATTTTCGGTATTATAATCCACATGAAGGAAAGCAAGGTGGAATGTTTGTTTGATCCATGTTCACAATCCAAATTGATATATGCACAATTGGTTGAGAAGCTCGTAATGGAGACTCAAGATCATCCAAATCCATACCCCCTGGACTGGGTAAGGCAAGATGTGGAATTAAAAGTGAGCAAACAATGCAAATTTAAGTTTGTCATCAATCAGAATTTTTTTGATGAAGTGATTGCAAATGTGGTTCCTCTAGACATATGTGGAGCCATATTGGGAATTCCATATTTGTACATGAGGGAATTCATTTTCAGAAGGAGATAAAACCAGTACAGGATGGTCAAGGATGGAAAATATTATGCCATAAATGCATACAACGATAAAGCTAATCTCTCTTTGAATGGTGCTCATCAGGAAAGAAAAATCATGGGAAGTACAAGGAAGTTTTTCTTTTTGTTCCTGAGAGAAGGAAAGAAGCAAGGAGAAGGAAACAAGTTGGAAATGAAGGAATCCTTAGAAGGATGTAATGGCGAGTAGCATTAACAATTACAACAACTGATTGAATCCTATAGGTAAGTGTTTCAAGAGCCTCGAGGACTACCACCCAAGAGAGAGGTTGAAAATGAGATTTAGTTGTTGAAGTTGGATATGAAGGAATCCTTGGAAGGATGTAATAGCAAGCAACATCAATAATTACAACAATTGATTGAAGTCTACAGGGAAGTGTTTTAAGAGACTCAAGGACTTCCACCCAAGAGAGAGGTTGAACATGAGATTTAGTTATTGTTGGGATCGTTGTTGCCTAACATTGGGATGTATAGGTAGTACATCATCAAAGAAAATGAAGTATATAAGCAACTTCAATAGTTCTTGGAGTAGGGAGTCATCAGACCCAGTACATCACCATGTGGTTCACCCATCATCATGGTGCCGAAGAAATATGGAAGTTGGAGAATGCGAATTGACTATCATTCCTTGAATAAGATCACCATCAAGAATAGATATTCTTTGCCAAGGATTGATGACTTGTTGGATCAACTGCAACAAGTTAAATTTTTCACTAAGATGGACCTCAAATCAGGTTACCAACAAGTGAGGATCAAAGCAAAAGATGTGTGGAAGAACAGGTTCAAAACAAGACAAGGTTTGTATGAATGGTTAGTAATGCCTTTTGGATTATGCAATGCACCTACAAAATTTATGAGACTCATGAACGATGTGCTATGTCCCTTCCTTGACACTTTTGTAATACTATAACTGGATGACATACTAATTTTTAGCAACACTTGGCAAGACCACCTCTCACATGTGACATAGGTATTAGAGACCTTGAAGAATACTCAGTTGATTGACAACTTGTAGAAATGTGAGTTTGGTAAGACTTCCTTGATATATCTTGGACATATGATTGGAGGAGGAGAGCTAAGGGTATATCTAGAGAAGATTGAATCCATCACACAATGGCCTATTCCCACCAATGTGACAGAGCTTAGGAGTTCATGGGAGAATATCAATATTTGAGAAAGTTCATTGTCAACTTCTCCACAGTAGTAGCGTTATTGCACGCCATAACTGCCAAATGAAATAACTTCCATTGGGGTAAGACACAACAAATAGCATTAAAATTTTTGAATACAAAAATCAATGATGCTCCAGTGTTATCCATGCCAAATTTTCAGCGACCATTTGAGATGGAGACTGATGTTAGTGGATATGCATTAGGAGAAATACTCATGCAAGGAGGATGGCATGTGTTCTACCATTCAGATTTGTTTCATGGAGCAGTGCTTGACTATCCCACATATTATAAGGATATCTTTGCAATTTCACAAGCAGTGAAGAAGTATAAGCATTACCTCTTGGGGTAAGAGACTATCATACACACACATCCTCAACCTCTTCAATATCTACAGAGTCAGAGAAAGATGTAGCAAGTAAGAAATTGCAAGTGGTTAGGTTTCTTGCAACAGTTTCATTTGTTGATTAAGTACAAGAAAGGAGTCATGAATAGACTAACAAATATGCTCTCTTGACCACCATTGAAGAAGATTGTAGCAATTGGAATCATAATGTAGCTTGAGCCTTTGACTCGTGAACTTCTGAGTGAGGATTATGACGGAGATGAATATTTCATGGAAATCTACAAGCAACTAAAGGAGAGGATATTTACTTTCATGGAAGGAAATTAATGCCACATCCAATATGGGCTATTGTACAAGTTGGGAAAATTGTGCATACCTCAGGATAGAAGAGTGCAGTTGATGAGAGAAGCACACACTTCTAGAGTTGTTCAGAATTTTGGCACAACAAAGACAATGGTGAATCTACAACGATATGTGTATTGTCCAAAGATGTAGGAGAAGGTGGAAAAGTTTGTTAGAGGTTGTGTTATTTGCATCACTAGTAAGCCAAGCAACTGGAAACTTTTTTTGTACATGCCATTTCCAGTACCAAACAAGCATGGGAGAGAATCTCAATCGAATTTGTTGGAGGTTTACCCATGAATCGTAGAGGCCATGACTACTTTTTTTTGTGGTGGACCGTTTCAACAAAATGTGCATGTGCATTCCTTGTAAGAAGACAATATCGAGACAAGAAGCATCTGAACTATTCTTCAGCCATGTCTGCGTACATTTTGGATTTCCAACCTCCATCATATCTGATAGGGACAGCAGGTTCTTGGGAATATTTTGGACGATGCTTTGGGAGAGAATGGATACCAAGTTGAAGTACTCCACTACCTTTCATACTCAGACTGATGGATAAACTGAGGTTGTAAACAGGATGTTGGTGAAACTATTGAGAGGATACAACAACAAACATACAAAGACTTGGGATGAGAAGACACTCTACATTCAACAATCTTACAATAGAGCACTTCATTCTTCAACCAATAATTCCTCTTTCGAGACTTGTTTTGGTTATTTATCCCCTTCACCATTTGACATCATTTATGGATAGCAGAACAAAATTACAAGGAGAAGAACAGAAGGCAAGCACATTTGTAGATAAAATCAGGAAGATACATCTAATGGTTCAGGAGTAACTCAAGAAGAACCAACAGTTGTATAAATCCAGCCATGATCAACACAGGGAGGATCATAAGTTATTTTTTTGAGACAAGATGTGGCTCTACCTCAGTAAGGAACAACTGCAAGGAGAAATGAAGAAAATCAAGCCCCTTAGATATGGACCATTTGAGCTCATGGAGAAAGTGAATGAGAAGGCCTTCAGAATAAAACTTCCACCGTACATGAAGATCATATCAATGGTGAACGTGGAATATTTGAAGTTGTTTAAACTCTCCATGTTGGATGAGGAGGAAGAACATCAGGTTCTTCCCACTATCGAATACTTTTCACCTCATGGTCTTAAGGAGTTGAAGGAAGACATAGTTCTAAAACACAAGGAGTGGATGAATCACAGAGGACAACAAGAAATGTGGCAAATTGGCCTCAAGGGACATACTGCAAGGAAATCAAAGTGGTGTGAGAGGAACCAAATTGCAAGCAAGTTCCCTCATCTATCCTTGGCAACTTTTGGGGACCAAAATCCTCCCATTGGGCAGGTGTGATCTGAATTGGATCCAACAAGAACAATTGGATATCGGCACAAGAATCAAGTATTTGGAGCACATATGGATAAGGGACCTAAGGATAAAGTACCAAGTATCAAATATTATGCATTCCTAAAATAGTTTGAATATGTATTTAAATAAACATTAGGGATGCCAGCCAAGAGAGATATTAATTTCTCCATAAATATGATGCATGAAGAAGCCTCAGTATATAAGAATTATTATAGGATGAGTACATGATTTGTATCAGATCGAACAAGAACAATTGGTTGTCTGCACAAGACTCAAAGATGAACAACACAGAAATCGTTAAGGCTATGAGCGATGAAGGAGATCAAATTGTTCACGTGAAGGGCCCCATGTCATCATGATTGATGTCCAATTTTGTATGTAATGTATGTAAAGTAAGGAGTATATGGTTGTATGAAAGAGAATAAACCCACGTGGGATAAAAGACAAATAAATAAGGAAATGGTGGAGAAACAAACTAAAGAGAAGTTGAAGCATTGGGGAATGTTTCCCTTCCAATTATCCTCCCAGTGGACTCAACATCATATATAATGTATCCCCACAATGAGAAAGGGGTTCTTTGGTTGTGAATGATGTAGAGAGGCTGCCTAGATGTTACTAAGGAGCATAGGCATGTATGAGAGAGCCTGTAACTTTCCCATTGTTGTGTAAATAAGAGTCTAGTCAAAGAAAAAAGAATGTTGGTTTTCTCGTTTGGGTTTCTAGGGTAAAACTCGCAGTCTACGTCTTATGATTTTAGTGGTTTATGTTTTCTTAGGAATGGTTAATGTATGCACTATAATTTAATGGTGTTTTGAGTATATTATAGAGACAAGAAATTAGTGTTGTTATTGTATGAGTTTGTTTCATATTAATCTGGTTCTCAGTGGGTTAATACACTAGAATAACAACTCTTTAATTATAGTCGTGAAATGAATTCTGAGGTTGGAAATCGACGACCCTCCTTCCAGAGTTGTTTCTTTTCATTCGGGGGTTTCTAATATTGTTTTCAGTGATTGATCTCATAACCGAACTCGTCAAGCATTTTCCTTCATTGTTGTATGCCGAGTCTACTCCTGAAACGTTTCTGATTGTCAACGGACATTAAAATCGACTCCCCTTCGTTTTTATGCACTGTGGTTTACCCAAATTCATTCCAAAACGTTTTCTAACATAATTGGTGAGTAGATTCACCTCATACACTCCTCCCAACTATTGGTCATTAGAAATTCAACTTGATTTCCCTTTCGGTTGAATTTCCTTCCCCATTCGACCAGTAGACATCTCTTGGTCGACTCGACTTAGAAGAAATCCAGCTTGAGTAAATCTGACTTGGAAAAATTCTGACTTGGACAAACTTCAACGTGACCTGACTTGCCTCGACTTGATTGACTTTCTTTGACTCGACCCTACTTTCCTCGACTCAGCTAAATTGCTTCGACTTGACCCGACTTGCCTCGGCACAACTGACTTACTTCGACTCAACCTGACTTGCCTCAACTCGAATGACTTTCTTCGACTTGAACCGACTTGCTTCGACTCGCATTTCCCGAGTCGACATAACCCATTACTTCTTTCTGACTCAACTTGGAACTTGATTGGTCTAGAATTTTTCCGACATATACATCGCCAAAGTTTTAATTATATTTAACAGAGAATTCTATGTTGGTGAGATAGATAGGCTATAATGCTCCCGTTTACGGACTAGTACACCATAATTGAAGGAGTTTCAAATGCAGTTGGAGGAATTTCTAATGAAGGGGTACATACACCCAAGTGTGTCACCTTGGGCTACCCCAGTATTATTTGTGAAGAAAAAGGATGGAACCTTGAGGCTTTGCATTGACTTCAGGCGGTTGAACAAGGTAATTGTGAAGAACAAGTATCCTTTGCCAAGGATAGATGATCTCTTTGATCAGTTGAAAGATACTAAGGTATTATTTAATATTTATCTCAATCCAGGTTATCACCAGGTAAGAATTAAGGAAGAATACATTAGCAAGACTTCCTTTAGAACAAGGTATGGCCATTATGAGTTCACAATGGTGCCATTTGGGTTATCAAATGCACCAGTTGTCTTCATGTGTTTAATGAATGGAATTTTCAAAGAATACTTAGATAAGTTAGTCATTGTCTTTTTATATGACATATTTATTTACTCAAAATATGAAGAAGAACACAAGAAACACTTGAGTATCATGCTACAAGTATTGAGAGAACATCAACTATTTTCAAAGTTGAGCAAGTGCTCATTCTACCGAAGGATGATACATTAATTGGGGCATATCATTTCAAAGAAAGGGATAATAGTGTACCTAGAGAAGATAAAAGCCATTGAAGGGTGGCCAACACCAAGGAATGTCTCTAAGGTGAGATCATTCATGGGACTTGCAGGTTACTACAGAAGATTTATTGAAGGATTCACAAAGATTGCACACCCAATCACTTCCTTGCAAAACAAGGGTGTGAAGTTTGAATGGACGTCATATTGCGAAAGAAGTTTCCATCACTTGAAGTATGTGTTGACTAGTGCTCTAATATTGAGGATTGTTGATCCAAATGAAGGCTTCATTATATGCACAGATGCATGTAAAGAAGGACTTGGTGGAGTTATTAATCAGAATGGACATGTGGTGTGATACGAATCAAGAAAAATAAGGGAACATGAAAGACACTATGCTACTCATGATTTGGAATTGGCAGCCATAGTGCATGCCTTGAAGATGTGGAGGCACTACCTCATGGGGAAAAGATTCAAGTTGAGGACATACCATAGTGGTCTGAAATATTTATTTGGATTGCCAACTCTAAATGTCAACTAAAGCAGGTGGTTAGAATTCCTTAGTGAGTATGACTTTGATATAAATCATATCAAGGGTAAAGAGAACAAGGTGGTTGATGCACTCAACAGGAGAGTCCATGAGATGTATGCTACAACCATTAGCATGTATATATAATATTTGAAATATAGAATTTTAGAGGATGAAAAATCAGATCTACAGTACATGGAAATAAAGACAAAATTACAGTAAGGTATTTTGCAGCAGAAAATTGAGAATTTTGAGTTAAACGAGGATGAAATTATTTTGTAAAGAGGTATAATTTATGTGCCAAATTCTCAAGAATTGAAAAATATGATATTAAAAGAAATGAATAGTGTTCCTTATGCTGGACACCCAGGTTACCAGAAGACTATTAGAGTTGTCAAGAGCCAATATTATTGGCCAGGTATGAAGAAATAGGTTTTTGATTTTATTGCCAAGTGTTTGGAATGACAAAAAATCAAGGCTGAGCACAGACACCCAGCTGGTCTGCTACAACCATTACCCATTCCTGAGTGGAAATGGGAAGTTGTAACAATGGATTTCATCACCAAGCTTCCCGGAACAACCAAGAATCATGATTCAATCATGTTGGTGGTGGATAAGATTACTAAAGCTGCCCACTTTATTCCAGTAAAGCTCACTCACAAGGAAGCCAAGATTGTTGATATTTATATGAGAGAAATTGATCGACTACATGGTATACCCAAGACAATTTTGTCTGACTAAGATCCAAATTTTACATCAAGTTTTTGGAAAGGATTATTCAAAGGATTTGGGACCAATCTGATCTTTATCACAACCTATCATCAAGAGTAAGATAGACAAATAAAGAGGGTGAATCAAGTGATCGAAGATATGTTGAAGATGTAGGTGATGGGTAAACCATCCAAATGGGAGGATTATTTTCATTTGGAAGAGTTTGATTATAACAATGGGTATCAAGCATATCTAAGGATGAGCCCATTTGAGGCACTTTATGGAAAAAAGTGAAACCCATCGGTGAGCTAGGACAACCTGGTAGACAAAGTAGTGGTTGGACCAAAATTACTCAAGGAAATGGAAGAGAAGATGGTGAGAATAAAACAAAATTTAAAGGATGTCCAGGACATGTAGAAAAGTCATGTTGATAAGGGAAGAACTCATAGAGAGTTCAAAGCGGGTGACCATGTGATTTTAAAATTAAAGTCCAAGAGAAGTTCCATGAGGTTGGGAAATTGTTCAAAACTTCCATCTCATTATTGTGGGTTCTTTGAAATCCTAGAGAGGATTGTTCATGTAGCATGCATGCTTTCCTTACCTACATCAATGTGTATTCATAATGTATTCCATGTATCATTTCTTTAAAAGTATGTACCTGATGCTAATCATTTCATTGATTGGAATGTGATTTAGGTGGAGCAACAAGAAGACTTCTGAGTTCAGTTAGTATGCATATTGGATCAGAAAGTCAAGTTTCTCTGGAATCGATCAATAGGACTAGTAAAGGTCCAATGGACCTGGTACAGTCCCAAGGATGCAACTTGGGAGCATGAGAATGTTATGCAGACAAAGTATTTTCATCTGTTTGAGGATTTTTATTTTCTTACTGTATATGTGTATCTACTGCACTGAGGAAAATGCATAAATAA
>ML776925.1:515059-544895 GCA_009831015.1 Picea engelmannii
AATGGGAAAGGAGGGATAAGAGTTTGGGGAAAATGGGCTAAGCTAGGGGGCTTAAGCCCAAAGGAATATTTTATTAATATTCTATCAATATTCCCAAAAATGTATAAAGTATAAAGTATGGATATTTAAATATATCCTATGTCCTTATGTTGAGAAATGTATCACCTTGTGAGGGAACCCATGCGTGGTCCATGTAGTTTCCAACATGACAAGTGTCAAGTTGGGAACATGCGTGCATAAATTTTGGGGATTTCATCTCATTCAACCATGGGGGGGTCATTATTCACACCTCACAACCTCCATGCTATTGTCATATGTACCCTTCTAGTACCCATATCTGTACCTATAATAGGACCTTGGTTAGATCTGGAGCTGGATTGAAGAGGTGGGTTGTCAGACCTCTAGGACATTGAAGAAGTGGGTTGTCAGGCTCATAGGACATTGAAGAAGTGGGTTGTTAGGCTTGTGATAATTCTCTCCATGTGAGATCACTGGTGGGAATTGATTTCCCAAGGTGCCAAATTGTAGCTACAAGGATCTAAGACTTCATGTCCATCCTGTTGTTGAAGCCACAGAAGGGAAGTGGGGTAGTCGAATGAATCTTGAGCATAGAAGGGGAAAAATTCCAGGGGTGGGATAGGAATGTGGGGAATGAGGTAATGTAGGCTATTAGTTTGAGTTGGCACCTATGTCTGAGTTTATATGTTGTTAGAGAGATCTTATCCTGGTTTAAAATCCTTTACCTAGGTGGATTTTTAACCCCGAATCAGGGTTGACCCATTGCTGAGATTTTATGAGCAGTGTGGTCTAAGGATGGGAGGAATGTGGAAGGTTTGCACACAGTTGGTGTTATTTTTACTAAAGATAAGTGTCTATTGTGTGTTAATTTATGTGTTATGTTAATATTTATTGAATTATTATTATGGGTTTTCTGTATATGGTGTATTCGTATATAGTTGTTATTATTCTACATTAATCTGTGCACTTGCAAAGAAATTTAGCTAATTAAAAAGTATCAGAGTTTGAAAATTTTGTGTGGCATTTCCCAACATGGGTCTGGGGATGCTACAGTGAAAGTAGAAAGTGTTATCCCATGAAATACATCACCCAAGTGGGAATTTTTTCCCTATGTGATACATCATCAAAGTGGAAATTTTCTCCCCATGCAATACATCACCAAAGTGGAAATGCTTAGACAATGTGATACATCATGAAAGTGTAAATTTTTGGCCCATGCGATACATCGTGAAAGTAGAAAGTTTTGTCCCATGAAATATCGCAAGAAATATTTTCCTTTCTATATAACAAAAGGAATAAAATTTTAATTCACACCATATGTTGCAGGGAAAGACACATTCCAAGGATCCAATGAAGAAGGGGATGAAAAGTAATCCACTTTGAGCTTTCCCTTTGTCACAATTGAGATAATATTGGAATGATGTGATATTTTGTTACTAAATGTGGTCTTGGTGACATACGTGCTATGTCATGGTGAAAAACGTTTTAGGTGTGATACGTCGCAAGGAAGAAATTTTTTGTGAGATGCAAAAAGGAAGTTTGTGTACATTTTGGAAGAATATCTAAGAGGTAAAAGAACTTTCTCTCGTGCTACATTTCTCTATTCCTATGATGGATATATTGATAGATAAAATCCAATAGGAAAGGATGCTAGATTATATGCTAAAGAAACTTATGTATCATTTTCCTTTATGATTGAGTCATTCATTGATTCTAGTAAGTGATCCCTTGTTCTTATATATTGGATCATTGATAAGGAATAAAACTAAAATTAATGAATCAATTAGGTATATATTCTCTAGCCACATTTTTTTTTGGGTGTGATACATCGTGAAGGAGAAAAACTTCATCTCATGTGACGTGTCATAGTAAAAGTGACTTTCTTAGTGATATGTCACACAAGTGGAAATTTTTGGCCCGTGCAATACATTGAAAAAGTGGAAAATTTTGGCCCATGCAATACATCATGAAAGTGGAAAGTTTTATCCCATGCAATACATCACGAAAGTGGAAATTTTTGTCCCATGTCATACATTGCCGATGTGAGAAGTTTTGTCCCATGCAATACATAGCCAAAGTGGAAAGTTTTGGCCCATGTGATACATCATGAAAGTGGAAATTATTGGCCTATGCAATACATCGTGAAAGTCAAAAGTTTTATCCCATGTGATACATCACCCAAGTGGAAAGTTTTTCCCCATTTGATACATTTCCAAAGTGGAAACTTTTTCCCTATGTGATACATTGCAAGAAGAAATATTTTCCTTGCAATATAATAAGAGAAAGAAAAAATTTAATTCATCTTATTTGTCACATGGAAAGACACATTCCATGGATGCGATGAAGAAGAGGATGAAAAGGAATTCACTTTGAACTTTCCCTTTGTCTCAATTGAGACAATTTTGGAATGATATGATATGTCCTGACTACAGGTAGTTTTGGTCCAATATCTGTTGTATCACGGGGAAAAACTTTTAGGCGCAATACTTCATAAGGAAGAAATTTTTTGTGAGATGCAAAAAAGAAAATTGTACAAGTTTTGGAAGAAGTTTTAAGAGGTAAAGCAACTTGCTCTCTTTCTACCTTTCTATATTCCTATGATGCCTATATTGATGGATAAACTCCAATAAGAAATCATGCTATATTGGATGCTAAAGAGAATTTTGTAGCATTTTCCTTTACTACTGGGTCATTCATTGATTCTAGTTAAGTGATGCTTTATGCTTACATATTGGATCATTGATAAGGAATAAATCTGAAACTACTTAATCAATTAGGTGTACATTCTCTAGCTACATTTGTATTTAATCTAGAAATTATAGAGTGTCGCTTGTATGTAGTTCTAATTCAAGAGCCTCTTAATTGTATATCTTGTTGACTAAGTTACAGTTTTTGCTCGATGAATAATGTTTTTCCTTCTATTTAAGTGTTAATACCACAAGCAAAAACGATACACAAAGCTAGACAAAGACATGGGTTCAATTGAATAAGTAATGGAAACAAAAGTAAGGGCAGGTGAACTTGTTTCAAATACATTTCCATATCATATTTAAGTTCCAGTCTCAAAGGTCATGGAAATAGACTCCCTTCTCTTATGTATAGATTGTATAACTAAAGCATGGGTCCTCAAAAATAGTCTTCTATTGTTAACCGTCATTAATTATCAATTTTGTGAAATAGGTCTTACATTACCTTGTCATCAATTTGTAGATTTTGTTTGTTATATGAAAGCTTGATGTTTTCAAAAGTCCTGTGTTGGCACAGGGGCAGACCCAGGGTTCAACGCTTCAACAGTGCACCAACAAAACCCTAACTACCGACCCTTTCGACAACACCTGTGAAGCAGATGAAGTCTCACCCGAGGTAGAGGTGGGGGGGGGTTGTAGTACTCAGGTGTCTACAACCAAGATGGGACACAGATCTGTGATTACAATACTTAACAGAGAACTTAGCCAATAATATGCATTAGATTATGATTTTCATGTACATCGCAGATTAAACCCTTATTACAGAGAAGCGCAGTAATAGTCAAGATCTAACACTTCCAATCACTTAACACACAGGATTAGCTCAGATCTAGCATTCATTCTCATCATTAAGCACTAAGCTACAACATCAGATGCATTCATTATATGTAACATCAACAACACTAAGCAAATAATCACATAAGCAACATTGCACAAAGCATATCAAGACACAGGATATATGTGGTTTACCCCAGTGTGGGGCTATGTCCACCAAATTCTTCTTATTATTTATTAGTCTTCGATATCCTTACATTCATCTGCTCCTATGCACAAATCCACATAGCCCAACTCCGCAGTGGATAGGTGATCTATGCACCGCGCACTAGATCCACCTTCCTCAAAATCAGGTCAAGGCACAGAGCCAACTCCTTAATAGCACAGACCACTTACAACTTCTTGCACTAAGACAAAATCAACCCATAAGGCACTTAGCCACTAGTAGTCATGCACTAAGCCAATTGTCCCCCCTCTACATTGCTTAGCTACTACTTATTTATACAATTACAATCAAGGCCTAATCATGGGTAAACCCATGGGCCGACATCCCTTAACCAATTACATGAACCCTAAAAACCATTTGATCGGTCCACAAGCCCATAAAACGAGCGAGATCCCGCGATCTCAGCTCCACCTGGGCGCTCCATCTTCGACCAGCCTGTCGAAGTCCCAAACGTGGTCAAACATGACCAATGTTTCCTCAAAACTTGGTCAAGGGCCAACAGGCCCCCAACACTCACCTATGACTCGTCCCAAGTCACTTAGATCTGGGCAGGGCTGCCTCGACTTGCTACTTCACAAGAGCCTCCTGCTCGGTGAACTACTGAATTACTTACTCTGTAATAGGCCCTTCTAGGTGTTGCTCCATTGTCGCAACTACTTGGTCTAGCTGTGAGCCTTGGCCTTCAATATCTTCAAAGAGTGTGCAGGATTCATCCTGCACTGACTGGAGTCTATGTGTCACCTCCATGACTTTTCTATGGATGGCAGTGACTTGCTGTTGGACTGTGCGTTGCTCCTGTGATCGCTTCATTTTATCAACTGTAGTAAGAATCTTCATCTGCGTTTGCACGGTGGATTCCTGTTGCTTCGCCTCTTGGAGTTGTGCTTCCAGTTTCTTTAGTTATTCATATTCTGCAAGGTGCTCATAGGTCTACGCACTCCGATCACTCAGTTGCTTACACTCTGAGGTGAGTGCCCTGATTCTTTTTGCTGTGCTTTTGGCGATTTATTCCATTTGATCGCGCACTTCTTGCGAAGTGCTTGGAACTTCTTGGATATCTAACTCCATTATTTGTGCTTGAAGTTGTTGAATGGCTTCGGCAAGATTCCCCACCTGTATCTCAGTTGACCCTGGTTCCTCCTGTGTCAAGCCTAACACAGAGTGAAGTGCTTTAGTCACTGCCTCTTTGACCACAGTCTGCTCTGTGAGCAGCTAATCTTTTTCTTTCTGCATCTTCTCTTTGTCCTCCTTGAACATCTCCCTAATTTCATCTTTCTCTTGCTGTGCAACTCGAAGTTTCTCTGAGACCTCCTCCTTTTCTTGCTTCACGGCTTCTGTATCCTGCTCCTTTTATTCTTGGATTCTACGAAGTCGATCCTCTATTGCATCTGTTAATATTTGTAAATGGGTGGGCTCATCCCCTAATTCTGTGATTTCCATTAAAGAAGGTGCAGTAGGTACTGTACAACTCAAATGGATAACTTGTTGTATGTCCTTGAGCTCCTTCTCTATTATGTCATACAGTGTTTCTTGCTTCGCTTCATGTCTCTGTAGGATATCCTCTGAGGCGTATTCCATAGTTGCAATGATGATATTGACATCATCCACTATGAGCACATTCTTCGACTGAGGCTTATTGGCTCGGTCTTCTTCCGTATTGAGGGTTTATGTGGGGAAACCTTTCTTTTCTTCGATGTTTCAACCTCTGTAGGGGGATCCTTCGGTAGTGTAACTTTGCCTTTATCTTTCTTTTCTCCTTCTTCCCTTCCTTCTTCTTAGTTCACTTCATCTCCTCCTCCTCCTGCATGTGAGTCAGGCCTAATTTCTTCTGAGGCGTTGTCCTCGTCATCGGTTTCTATGTTTTGCACTTCCTCCTTTATCTTCTTTTTCTTCACGCTATCTTGTCCATCATGTTCGACCCGGGTGACCAATAGACTTCCGATGATGTCGAGGTCGGAGAGTTCTACATTTTCCACCGGTACAAGGAACTCTGTTGGCCATTCTTTGGTGATCTCTTCCATGTCTTTGTCTGTCATCTTGTAATAGGACTGCAACTCCTCCTTACTTTCATCCTTGCGCATAGTGATGTAGATAAAGTGTCGATTTGCGCAAAAAATCGTTAGCGGCCTGTACTGATGTAAAGTGTTGGGTGTCATTCATGGAAATGCTTCAATAGCATGCTTCAGTTGTAGGTAGTAAGCATGGAACATCGCTTTCGATTTCCACTCCTTCGCCATGTTATTGGTATACCACAAGGTGGAGAACCTTACGGCCAACGGCTTCGATGGCTCAACTTCTGGGAAGGATGATCCTTTCGGCATTTGTGAAGTGACAAATGCGATCAATACCAGTAGCCAACTAAAATGAAACTCATATCCTTGATCTTACACTTCGGGGCAATCCTTCTCCAACTCGTTGACGAGGTATCTCCCCTAGTTCATTTTCATGCCTTCTATGCACTTCCCTGTGAGGTCTACTACAAATCCAGTAACCTGTGTCAGACGGTTATTTCTGACGAGATTTCCAGCTATATGCTAACAATCTAGGCGCACTACCCCATCTTGGATGGAGGCTATCTTGTAGCCTCACTTTCCCTTCTCTACATCGCCATAGGCTTCCTTTATGCGTTGCGGCAGGGAGCGATCTAAAGTCTTCCCTGGCTAGAATTGGTGAGGGTCTAGTCCCTGCATGCTCATTCCTGTGATGAGGTGGATCAAAGTCGGATCCATAGTGACGCGCCTGTCAATCCAAAGATACCCTCCATGGTAGCACGACATGAGGAATTTAACGCAAGCGTTAACCTCCTGATGTCAACCGAAGTGGGGGATCTTCATTACATTCAAGATCGTGGATTGTGCGACCTCCTTTATCCATGGATGGTAGACTATGCGCGGCTTCTTACCAGTCATATTCATCAAATACCTATGCGGTGTGAGCATCGCATAGTTCTTCCTGTCTCCAAGGTTGAAGTCATTGTTCTTCAAAGATGGAATGTGTCCTAACTGGGGTCCAACTACACGTATCCCCTTTGGGATGTACGCAGTGATCAACGTGTACTCGAAATCCCGTGGGATGTTGTCGTGGTTAACCGCGCCAGCTAGAGGTGGGATGTAGTCTGATAAGACTGACATGATCTGCTTCGCGTTAGCCAGATCGTCGCGGTGCTTGCTTCTCTTCTCAGTAGTGCGGCCAGAACATCGCCCATTCGATGGGGATGCTTGCAATCCGCCAGTTGACAATTCTTGTATTCCCACAGACATGACTCTCTCAGTCATGAGGTCTACAAGTATTTCCTCCACAGACTTCTCTAATGCACTATGTTCTCCCAACATTCACACTTGTAATAAAATAAAGCAGGTAGGCGAACAGATAAGAAAGGTAATCAAATGCATGCCGAGGTCTAGAAAGTACAGCGTGATATGTAATCGATTCTCTGTTAGCTCGGATATCACGGTTTGTAAAAAGTGGTCTCGACGCAACGTCTGATGGGTTAAATAAGAAACGTTGTAACGGATTCCTCCAACAGGCAGGAACGCCTCAATCAATACGAATCTGTCTATTATGGCATGGTCTCAATAGTCCAACGATGGTCTTTCTAGTAATAATTGTGTTTCTAGCCGTTCTGGAGCGTTATTCTAACGGTCGAGATGCCTCCAACGGTCATATAGCTTCACCGTGGTGAAGTCCCATTCTGTGTTGTTCTGTTATTCTGGCAAGGTTTGAGTTCTGCAAATTTGCCTCCTGCGAAGTCTTTTCTAGAATTTCCCATAGTTTTTCTAACTTGGCTTTCCTCTTATTGAGCTTCCTTGCCTTCTTTCTTGTGATCTGAGTCTCTGGATTCCTCTTTCCATTCCTATTCTTATATATTCTTAGCGTAGTGACTTCGCGTTGTTGATGTTCTCTTAAAGGGTCCAAAGACAATACCTCTTTGCTTACTAGGTCCTGGGTGGACATACTTTCTTCTTGCATGGATAGGTCCTTCAACCCTTCTTGCGCTCTTTCCAAGTTGACATCTACTTCTCTTTCATTTTGCTGCTTTGACTCAACTTCTCATTCTTCTATCAGTCGATCTATCCTTCGAGCTATGAAATCCCTTAGTTCTTTCTTTTTATTTTCTATGGCTTCCTCCTCTGCTTTCCTTCTGATCTGATCATTCTCAATCCAAGTCTTTCCTAATAAAAGTGGAAAAGGGGTGATGTTCTCAACAAACCTAATAACTTCAAATTCTTCATCAGTCGTAGTTCCATGAGCAATCATAGGTATATTAGTAACTCTTCCACATAGGTTTAGAATCTTTCCTTTAAACAAGCATATCCTTCCCAATGATGGTATCATAGCAGGCTTTCCCAAAATTTCCCAAGTGTTTTCTGGCATAATATTCACATGTGTTTCTTCATCTAATACACAATCTATGTCGTAGTCTTCTATCCTTGTAACTATGCGCTGTTTTTTTTCAAGATCTCTAGTAAACTGATGTCTCTATGATCATCCATTTCTTCTTTTAACTCTATTAACATGGTCTCTGACTCTTTTTTTGTATGATTCTCAGTCTCTTGACCTTCTTTATAGTTTTCTTGTCTCTTGTTCATCTTTTCAACTTTAGCAATCATTCTTGGGCAATCCTTAACCTCATGACCAATAGCTTTACAATAAAGACAAATAGGACCTATACCAGGGCATTCCTTAGAAAGATGTCCCGATCTTCTACAATCATAACACAGTGTCAATCCTCTCTTTCTTTTAAATGAGCTCCAATATTTCGTGTACTGCGCATTGGGATCACATTACTGTACCTGCAATCTGCAAAAATTCTTTCTAGGTTCCTGCATCCACTTATTAGTCCAAAAATTCTTTCTATGCATAGGAATAACATATTTTTCTCTATTTCTATCAAATTTATTCAGATCAACTCTTTCTGCTATCTGGGCCCTAGTTTTTCGACTAGAAAAAAATCTATCAAACATACCTAGATTCATACTTTCGAAGAAAAAATTTCCACTTATCTTACCTTTACCAGAGCACAAAGCTTTAAGTTCTTACATCCTTCTTTCAGATCTGGTTTCTTTATTAGCACAGAGCTTTGCAAGTCAAGTAGAATACTGCGCACTACAGCAATAGATCTAAGCACAAATCTTTCTCTTTTCTTCAGTTCCCAACAATCACAGTTCCAGGTCCTGGCAACAGAACCATTTGTTGGAATAGGGGCAGACCCAGGGTTCAACGCACCAACAAAACCCTAACTATCGGCCCTTTCGGCAACACCTGTGAAGCAAATGAAGTCTCACCTGAGGTAGAGGCAGGGGGGTTGTAGGACTCAGGTGTCTACAACCAAGCTGGGACACAGATTTGTGATTATAATACTTAATAAAGCACTTAGCCAATAATATGCATCAGATTATGATTTTCATGTACATCGCAGATTAAACCCTTGTTACAAAGCAACGCAGTAATAATCAAGATCTAACACTTCCAATCACTTAGCACACAGCATTAGCTCAGATCTAGCATTCATTCTCATCATTAATCACTAAGCTACAACATCAGGTGCATTCATTATACGTAACATCAACAAGACTAAACAAATAATCACATAAGCAACATTGCACAAAGCATATCAAGTCACAAGATATACGTGTTTCACCCCAGTGTGGGGCTACGTCCACCAACTTCTTCTTCTTCTTTATTAGTCTTCAATCTCCTTACATTCATCTGCTCCTGTGCACAAAGCCACAGAGCCCAACTCCGTAGTGGACAAGTGATCTGCGCACCGTGCACTAGATCCACCTTCCTCAAAATCAGTTCAAGGCACAGAGCCAACTCCTTAATAGCATAGAGCACTTACAACTTCTTACACTAAGCCAAAATCAACCCATCAGGCACTTCGCCATTAGTAGCCATGCACTAAGCCAATTGTCCCCCCTCTACATTGCTTAGCTACTACTTATTTATACAATTACAATCAAGGCCTAATCATGGGTAAACCCATGGGCCAACATCCCTTAACCCATTACATGAACCCTAAAAACCCTTTTCTCGGTCCACAAGCCTGCAAAACGAGCGAGATCCTGTGATCTCAACTCCGCCTGGGCGCTCCATCTTCGACCAACCTGTCGAAGTCCCAAAAGTGTTCAAACACGACCAATGTTTCCTCAAAACTTGATCAAGGGTCAACATCCTACATCAAATACTTACATAGTTTTTGGTGAAGCTAAGATTCAAGACTTGAAATGTCTATTATAGACACAAGAAACAAAGCAATTCAAGGCACCTGATCTGAGTCATGTGATGCTCAAGCCAAAATTGTCTACACTTTCCCAGGAGGAAGAGGAATAAGTAGATGACACTAGAATGGATCCCAAAGACATTGAATTGGTAATAAAATAAGCTAGAGTTTCAAGACTTAAGGAAATTAAAGCTCTAAAAGAAAATTTAGTGGAACAATTCCTAAGTCTTTGGGAAACCTTAAATATTTATCTAAAATCGGTTCAACACGTCCATGATGCTATATAAGGGAAACTTGTAGCAGAAAACATATATTATGAGTTTTTATAAAATTGTGCAAAACATTAGTAAGAAATCATTTTCTTCATTTTTCTCATGAATAAAATTATATCCTTATTGTGTTTAAATGTTATTCTAGTTTTTCAAAGGAAAAGATTATGGTTTCTATTCATCAAACACTTATGTGCAAGAGGAGAGTTTGTTTTAAATACCTTTTCTTGTTGCAATAATATTTACAACAAATAGTAGTCTGAATGTTTTGCGCATTCTACAAGAATTTTATAAGTTGAGCAATTTATTTATCTAAACCTTCCAGATCAAGACCAAGATTAGCATCTTAATCCATATTCTCCACTAATAAGCACTTGAAATGATAATAATGCTTCATCCCACAATTGAAGTACAACAAGGCGATGCAACACATGGCCAACATGCCAACAACCAAACACTAGCGCATAATACTCTTATAAGGGCATATTATGAAAAACGGAATATAAAAAAAATGTTCACGAAGTAATGTTACCTTAGAGATAGTATTAATGCTCTTGGCATTTTGAAAGACTATACAATATTTACTAAAACTTAGCATTTCATAGAAATATAGCATATTGAATATTAATTCGCCTTGATGTGATCAAATAAGAATAAGAAAGAGATAATTGACTTAGAAAAAACCTTGCAGTGATAACGTTTTAGAGTTTGAATATAACTAAATTACAAGTAGTTTTCACAAAGCAATTAGAATGATCAGATCATTCTATTTTTGGAGGTGATTTTTAAAAATATAAAAAATTAGTTTAAAAAAGCATTCATACAAATTTTCACAAAGAAATTAGAATGATGAATGATGAGATCATTCTATTTTTGGAGGTCAGTTTTAAAAATATAAAAAATTAGTTTAAAAAAGTAATTAGAATGATCACATCATTCATTCTATTTTGGAGGTGATTTTTAAAAACATAAAAAAAATTAGTTTAAAAAAGCCATTAGAATGATATTTTTACCTCGAGGTCTTTAGGTTTAAGAACCTAAAGAGGTATATTATTAGAAAGAGAATATGCATTGCAATAAATATGTTTAAGTTTATGATGTTTGAGAGATTCAAAATTAGGGGTTTAAAATTTTAGTAGTTAATGATGATTATGATCACTCAAGCCACATGTATAGTTAATTATGTATAGTTAATTATGTAATTATATTTATTTATTAATATATTATATATTTCTAGTCACGGAATTCCAGCAAGTATTACTCTTGAAGTTCTGGTCAAGGTCAATCTATGAAGATGTGTTCCACTTTTTAATGAAATGTGGTGATGAAAAATTGATATTTTACATACTTTTTAAATTGAATTCTTCCAAACTCATGTAGACCTTGTGAATTTTGATGTGTAGTTAAAAATAATCTGTAAAAAAAATAATATTAATGTCGTTTAATGTGTCAACTTTGCATTTAATTATATGTTTGTCATTGCAAATTTTCTAAAAGTTAAGAATTGACATTTGTCCCAACCACTAATTTAGTGTTCACTGTATAACTTTCCAAAAAAAATTATATGAAAACAATCTATCCAAATGTATCAGTTTTTTTGAAAAAATACATATTTTGTTTTTATTTTTTTAAGGTGACTAATTAATATTTGAATCACATTTTACACACCTTTGTGTTCACAACAATTTTTTTTTCTCTTGTTTACATAAAACTAGAATCTAAAAATACCACTTTGAAGAGTAAACATCCACGAGTATCCCACATAAGGTTTGACATCCAACCATGACTTTAAAACATCCCAACAATGTGACATGCAACTCAACACTTAACCAAACACTTAGACTTTCAACAGTTCACCAAATTACACATTGCAAGGAACAAAATGTCCCAATAAAAAATCCACTACAAAAGATGTTAGGTCAGCACCTAACTTTATTGAAAAATGTATGATAAAATAACAAGAGTGCAAAAGGGGATTCTAACACTGCATGAGACTCTTCTATATAAGTACAAATATTCTAAGGCATGTTTGCCTTAGTGTCACTCCACTTGCACAAACCAACCCCTAAAGCACTTGCATATTTGCCTCCTACAACACCCATCCTTAGAACAACTATCCCACTCCATAGACAATTACCAAGCCCCTTGCTTAAACTCTTCCAAAGTTAGTGTGCACACTGCCCCAAGAACACACCAAACTTAGGCCACCTTCCCAAGTTCAATAGACCCTAAAATTTCTTTCTCTATTAAGATCTACATTAGATCTTCTTGTTGAATCTGAATGCCTTGGTCATTCGATGATCCACTTTGTCTAAATTCCTCAAAATGTCCACTTGAAATAAGAGTGATGACCTCACCAAGGTGTCTTGCCACCAACTCTAAGAGAAAGTAGACTTGTGAACTTCATGATGCCCATTTGATTCTTGGATAGTTCCAATCAATTCCTTGAACACCAACTTGAACACCATCTAAGGCAATCTAATTGTTACCTTTGCCATCAATGGTCATGCCAAGCTCATTGTTTTACATGATCATGCTCAAACCCCTCAAACCATTGCACAACTACCCACCCTACCTGAAACTAAACCCATGGCACTCATTTGCAACATGGTCTTCATGGCACCTTGAATCCGTGAACCAAGGAACATTCAACTACTTATCAAAATGGGTCAATTGTCTAAGTCTCTCCAAGTTATCTTGTGCAACCTCTATAAATAGGTTACATCATGCAAGCACTTAAGCGTTTTTCCCATCATGCAACTCTGCCAGGTCGTTTACCAATCTAGAACATCTCACTTCTACTTGGAAAGGCCGCCTTGTGCTCGCATTGTCTAGCTTTGCAACTTGTCCATCACAACCTGCGGTGCTTGCTTGGACCACCTAAGCAATCGAGCGAGGGTACCCATTGCTTGCACCAAGGCAAGGGCATTATAATATGCATGTTGAGAAGCACCTATCAAAGCACCACTAACAACACCATTACCAACTTATTCGCTATGAACACCAGCAGGGGCTTACTCACTTCAACTCATGCCGCAAATTAGAATAATTAAAATGATTGTTGTTATCTCGATAAAACATTGGTCTAAAATTAAAATCTTTTTCATTAATTTAATTGAGAATTTAAAACACCATTACATAAACAAATTCAATTTGAATGTGTTCTAAACGACCAATATCCAACATGTAAACATGTAACATTAAATGCTATGACAAGTGGATTATAGATCGTCAGGGCTAAAGCAAATTGAATATTACTCACCGTGTCCCGCCACCTAAAAAAAATCAGGCTTTTTTAATTAAAGCACACTGCATTTTGCTTTATTATATTCCACTTAATTTTATTGGTTTTTGGCGTTGAATTTGTGACATCTACCAAGTAAACTGGTCCACAAAGAAATTAATGCAATACTCCGTACATTTTGTTTTGTCCCCCAATTTCTTTGCCCGTCAGCTTTACTGAAATGGCAGGTCTAAAATGGCAGAAACATGTGCAACAATATGCCACTGGAGTCGGGTGTAAGTACGTCAGCGGAAATGTAGTACACAGGCAAACATTTAATGTAGACCAGGCCTGGAATTTCTGGTTCAACTTCTCTGTCAAGTAAAAATTTTATGACCGGTAAAAATTTTGCAAGCGGCTTTTTCGTTTAGGTTTTTGCCTAAAATTTTTTTAATATAAGGAAATTATGTAAAATCCATTCAGTAAAATGTAAAATGGACAGCTAATTTATGGTAAGGCATCAAAATCCACATTCCATTTATTGTAAGAAACAAATCTTTGTCAGCTCAACCTGAATCCATTTTTAATAAGTTATTTAGGGTCGGAAACAAATCTTTGACAGCTCAACCATGAATCCATCTTTAATGAATTATTTTGATCACAATGAAAATGCCAAAAATGCAAACTACAACCATGAATCCATCTTTAATAAATTATTTTGGTCACCAATGTAAATGCCAAAAATGCAAACAGCAGCTAAAGTATGAATCCATCTTTAATAAATGATTTTATTCACCAATAAGAATGCCAAAAATGCAAACAACATCTCAACCATGAATCCATCTTTAATGAATTATTGAATCCATCTTTGATGAATTATTTTGGTCAGCAATGAAAATGCCAAAAATGCAAACAACAACTCAACCATGAATCCATCTTTAATGAATTATTTTGATCACCAATGAAAATATAAAAAATGCAAACAACATCCATACTACAATAAATGAGATATATGGTTACAAATATGAACTTCACTAGAAAAATGAAAATTATATGGAGAATTTAAAGTATCTTATTCCTTTAAAAAAATTATTACAAATTCTCTATGAAATATAACCATTAAAATTAAGGTAACACCCGCTTGAATTTTCATTCCCAATGCTCTATGTTGGAGTTACAAAATCTTAAAAAAATTGAACCAACTCGGAGCCTCAAATAAACAATTACTACAGACCATCCATGACTTTTTCAAATGCTCAAATGAAATAAAGAACAACTTTAATGAATACACTCAGAAAAAGACTATGAGGATAAACGTGAAGAGACATTGCATCTAAATTAACTTGTTGGGGAAGGTCTTTTTTCTTGACTTCGTGTTACCATTGACTTTGATGTTACATGTACTTTATTCTTCTTTTCGACTATCGTCCAAACTTCGTTTACAGATGTTGGACCATTTGTAATGTCTATGATACCTAGATTTTCTTGATTTGAAACTTCTTGTTTTTCTTGATCTGAAACCTCAGTAACATCAACTTGATCCACCCAGCATGTCGATGGCTTAGTGGATTGATGTATCCGAAGTCCCTTATCTGAGTCCTAAAGGGTAGGTGCCTCTTTCTCCGACTTTTTGATGGAGTTTTGGCATGAGTCTTAAGATAACAGAGTGTCTTGAATAGGAGGATTTGATTGAGAAGGCTTTTCATTGTCTTGTGGAGGCTCTCTGTAGGCTTTTGAAATTACTTGATAGTTGTCATTAGATCCAACCCACCAAGTGGATTTCCAATGCTTTCTGATCTTCTTGGACCCTTTGGGACAATGGGATGCAAGATGACCTGTTTCAAAACAAGATCTGCAACACAAGGAGACTCTCTCATAGTCAAGTTTCTAAGTCCAAGAGTAATTTTTACCAGCAATAATAACTTCAGTTAGGAATCCTTTAATGAAGTCCATTTCCACGCAAATACAGGCATAAGTAGAGGTGATGTGCCACGTAGTTTCACGACTTGCGAAGTGGAACTTTCCTAATGTCGAGCCAATGGCTTCGAGAGAGGGCAAACCCCAAAAATGCAGGGGCAGATTAGGAAGTCTCACCCAAACAGGGGATGAGGAGAGAATGTGAGTAGCTGGATTGAAAGAAGGAGACCAAGGTTTCATGCACAAACCTGAGTTTCCCCAAAACCACAGGGTTGAGTTGGAGATCAGATCACGACCTTCCTGAATGTCAAACTCAACTATGAAAAAACTGTTTGCTCAAGGATAAATGAAAGCTTGTTGTTGCAAGATAAGGATCCAGAGATCCAGGTATTAAGATCTGCTAACTTTAACTAAAAACCATTGAAGCGACAGACCAAACTCAAGGATTTGTAATATTCCTCCTCTTCATCAACATCTTATCCCATGAAAATGACAAAGAATGGAGCTTCTTGAACCCAAAAAAATGAAGACGAGGAAGCATAAACTCTATGAACAATATCATAAAAAAAAACATCAAACAACAAAATAGAACCGGGCTTGAGCATGGATATGGAAGGAACAAACCCACAAATCGGGATACCAATAGTGGCAATTGAGTCCACCTCCATGGTTGTCAAAAGAAGTTGGAGTGAAGACACCAAAGCCAACTAGCACGGAAACGAACGACCAACATTAAACCCTAGCTGTCATGGACAAAAGCCAAAGCCACTCCATCCCTTCACAAAAAATCACTTATAAATTATTGATATTAACCCTCATTAATTAAAAATATTGTTTTCAAAAAGTCAACATTTATTACAATTCTTCCTATTTCCCACTTAAAGTTAAATAACCCACTTAAAGTTAAATAACCATAGTGGACCAGCAAAGAAACCATCACTATAGTTGTAAGTGAAAATCAATTTAATTCACTTAAAACAATAATTAATTTTTTAAGATAGTAAAGATTAAGTATATATAATATCTCTTTAAATTATTATATATATTAAAATGAAATTTGACACTCTTACTCATATCTTTACATATCTTTATTATATCTTTACATATCTTACTCAAATTTAGGCTTTTTAATTTTAATAAACAGTTATATTCTTATTTTTTCACATTTTATTATATCTATTAAATATGTTCTAAAATTCAAAAAACTTTCATGAGGAAGTCATGGAAATTGTGGTAAATTTTCATTTTTTTAGGTTGGATTTGCAAATTTGAGTGGTTAAGTTTGTATAATCCTAATTTAAGTGGTTAAGTTTGTATAATCTTAGTATCTAGAGACTTTTCATCATGTTAAATCCATTTATGCATTTAAAAATGCAATTTAAACAATATAAAATAAAAAATTTGTCCAAATTTACAGAAAAATACCCAAAAAAATAAAACTTTTAACCAAAACCTTTACCGTTCTGAAATTAGAAAAACGTCATATGTAACGTCAAATTCGAGGCAAACTGCTGTGATTGGGTTATAGGATGAATTAATGTACTCCCACGGAGTTGGGTAGGGTTGCGGTATCGTAGTTTTCATGGATTAAGTAGAGTCGAGGGATGGAGTGAGATTCTGATAGTACTGTCTGTGCATGTCCAGAAGCTCCAACTCACCCTACATATACAGACACCTATGGGAGCAGACTGCCAACTGTTGCTGCAGCAGACAAATCCAAGTGTGTTGATGATAATGAAAACGTCAAGTAATCGGCGCTCATTCGAAGTATATATATATATATATATATATATATAGTTTGCTTGTTCGTATTGTGGAAAGTGCCTGTGCAGTGATAAACATGGTAAGGTCCACTGAAGTAATGGTGGGATCAGCCTCAGCCTTCCACCACTGTAGAAGGAATCGTGAATATCCTTCATTTTCTTCTGCGCTCCTTGAAGAGATTTCGAGGTCAACTGAGAACTACACCGTCGAAGATGAGAAAATTAATCGCCTAAGGCGGGAGATGAAATTCAGTAGGTACTCGAGCCTTGAAGTGCCCGCCTGCAAGGAGCCGCATGCAGCAGGGCAAGGGCAAGAGCCAGGGATAGAGATTGGCATATTAAAATACTTCCACGGCTATGTTGATCAGACTAGCGCTCATAATGATAATTATAAGGATACAGATGAGGCAGCGGAGGTGGATAAGAAGAAGCCAGATAGAGAACAAGTCTTGGCCATGCTGTCTAATGCTTACCCAAGTAGTAGGCGGCCAATTTCCTCATCTGAGGTGCAAGCAAGAGCAGCAGCGGTTGCCTTAGTTTGTCGGCGGAACTGCAAATGGCAATGGCAGAGTAATGTTGCTCGCCATGGCTCTACTCATGGGAAAAAACCCGCTTCTTCTTCTTCATCATCACATGGACAAGTGATGAGAGATGCACTAGAGCAGACTCGTACGAGTAAAGTGAAGGAGACAACGAAGCAGCCAATGTCTCCCGGAAGAAGGCTCGCGAACTTTCTCAATTCCTTATTCATGGCTAAGAGGAAATCAAAGCGTGTCACTGCCGACAGTGGCCATCGCTCTGGGTCTGGGAAAACTCCAAGTAAAATAGAGAGCTGGAAATATAAATATGGGGAGAAGGAGAAAGCAGCTGCTGGGCAATATAATTCCGTTTCAGTCTGTTCGATGTCGTCCGTGACTAGTAACTGCACATCGACAGCTTCCAAGACTCCTAATTCCAATTCCTCGAGGCTGCATCACTACGAGATTTACAAGTCCAATCCCTGCAATGTCAGAAAAAGTGAGCATGCCATGAAGAGGTATGATGAATTCTCGTTTATAGACCACGCTTCTTCATGTCATAATCCTAAGCGGCTTAAGTCTTCCTTTGTGAACCCAAAGAATGGTATCCAAAGGTCTGTCAATTTTTATCCAACCAGTACAAAATTGGACGAGTATGCTCGACCCTGGAACAGATTGGAGAATCATAACAGACATAGCTTGCCATTTCCGAGCAAAAACCTGAGGCGAGTTCAGTTGTTCGAAAAGGGTATGATTCCTTCTGAGTGTGTAATATATCACCAGGATCGCAAATACTCCAACAAACTTGTCCAAACGCAGGAGGAGGATGAAAACGGTGATGATTCAGGCAGTGATTCGAGTTCTGATCTGTTTGAGCTCCAGAGCTTGAATGCAGTGGACATGGATATCTACTCAACAGAACTGCCCGTTTACGAAACCGCTAATTTGGAGACCAGTAGAGCTATTGCCGAAGGATTACGGTGATGCCCGCGGGCAATCGTTAGTTTTACCTATTCTGTTTTATTCCTAATTTAATCCTAGTTCTGACTGTTCCGCATCATTAAAATGTGAAAAAGCAAAACCTGTCAAACTCTTTGAAGTTATGTTTATGTGATTTTTAAATGCCGGATCAATACGTTACCATTCTAGATTCTCACGTCTATCGCATTTTCTTAACAAATAAAATATTGAAGCATGACTGATACTGGTGAATTGAACTTCCTTCCTTCTCCGTGGTCGACATGTCTGCTGCTCTTGGTATTTGTGGATAGATTTAAAATGATTGACGGGACGTTCTTTCTTCTTTAGATGAGTATACAGCTTGAGTGGGCTTAATGGTTAAGAACATGTGTTTACTCTTAAGAGGTCATAGGTTCAAATCCAGAGGGGAGTAGGGTATGTATACCTTTGTAGACTTTACCAGTTAAATCGTTGGGCAGAGGGGGTCCCTTGTCCCACAAACAAGGAGGTCTCATACACAATTGGTGTGCTGGCTTGGCCGTGACCTTAAAAATAGATTATTATTATTATTATTTTCATGAATACTACAATTTCTCACTAAATTTCAGGAAAAAATCTTCACACAGTATGTATCTGCATTAAATATGACCTGAACTGTTGCCTTATCTATGACCTGAACTGTTGCCTTATCTGGTAGTTGTATGTGTAGATGACCATCAGTTAATATGGATCTACGAACGAAATTATTACCAAACATTCTTTCGTCCAATACTGAATCATGCTTTTTCTCTACCATAGTGACCTGAAGTGCTTTATCTGTTTAACCTAACATTATCTGTAATAATATTAGTCCCTGCTGAGTGGGGGGCTGCGGTGCGGTGCCATCAATGCAGAAACAGAACGCTCCGTCAGACCTACTTGAGGTTGCTAATGCTGCCACTCATATCTACTCAACAGATCACCAATATTATATAGAAATTTAGAATACTATAGTAGATTTGCATTGCCAATAAATTCATCTTTTACACAAGTCCACTATTCAACAATTATAACGCAGGAATTATAAATATCTTTAAAACAATCTGACTTACTCAGCAACCCTGCACCATTAGCTGTAAGGAAATTTAAGTAAAATAACCCAGGACAATGATATTGGTTGTCACCAATCTCTTTTCTTCAAAACAGAGAGCCCTTCTCTGTGAAGCAAACAAATTCTACGGAAACTGTCGAGGCTGGGTTTTCAGGGCAGAACTTTTATCTTACAACCAACAATAATTTTCAAACAATGTAGTAGCATTGACTAATAAACAAATAAACTTGAATCATTGACGGATTGTCTCAAAACCTTCAATCCTCAATAATCACAAACAGTGGGTTGCTTTTAGTGAACAGGGCAATAATCTAATCTTAATTGCACTCACAAAGTATTTGATCAATGACCTTGTCGCAGAGTTTCAATACCAGCTCGACATACAGGCCCATTCTCTGTTTTCAATTTTAAGTGATATAACCCGCATGAATAGAACTCATAATTTCCAATAAAAATCGTTGCTCTGATAGATTAGATTAGAGTAAGTTTATTTATCTGATCAAGTATATGGGTATGGTTTTAAAGAATTTTTTAGACTAGAGTAAGTTTATTTATCTGATCAAGTATATGGGTATGGTTATAAAGATTTTTTTTTTTAACTGAAAAATATTATACAGCTTCATTGTGTGTAATGGTTAAGAACATGTGTTTCCTTCTAAGAGGTTACAAGTTGAAATTCAGTCAGTAATGTTGATTTTTTTCTTTACGATCAACTCTATATGGTACCTTAATTTTATTTTACCCATTACATATTCTTTTTTTATTCCCGAATGATTTAGTCAAGACTCAGCAATTTTATGTCATCTTCACTTGAGTTGCAAGTGGTTTTGGATGGAGTTTGAAGTGATTTTAGGGAGCTTCTTGTTGTCCATGTTGTTTATCTTGTTCTGGTACATTAAGTATGTAATCATAGCCTCGCTTTCAATAGGGGATAGGTTCGCTCAATATGAGAAGGATAAGATAGGGTATATTTCCTTTAATTTTGAGATTATAAGTTATAAAATTCTTTTGGATCCACTCTATTTTTCTCCAAGATTCTCTAGAGATACTGCACACCCAAACTTCACATCTAGATAAGATAACATGAGTGACAAGAGTCTCAAAGATGTGTTATTTCTTATCCCATAGCCAAGGTTCCACTAATTTACAATTGTTTTCAAACCCATAATAAACTTTCTACCCTCTATTTATCATTTTCTCAACGTTTTAGTTCCAATTGATCTTGTTACGAAAATCGATTCTGAGATATTTGCATGAAGGCACTTCCTCTAAGTTGTCGTTGTCATAAACAAAAGTATCATAGGTGATCTTTTTGGATTTAATTATCATAACCTTCATTTTGCCAGTGTTCAGTCATACCCATAATAGGATAGCTTTAGAATGTTTATGTCATTATTTTTCAATATCTCCTAGTAGCAAAAAGGGCAATTGGAGGGAATTTCAACATGGTAGGATGTGATTAGAAATACAAAAATAAATAAATTGTGAGGGGTTAAGTGATCCAGATATTATGAGTAGAACAAAATGAATACAAATTATTAAAATATGCTTAACACAAAATAACAGAGATACAGTAAAACTAGTTTTCTATTCAATAAGGAAATAAATTGAAACTGTAAAATGCAGCGGAAAACAAGCTTGTTGGAATGGTGGCGGCTTATCTTTGAGAAGAGATGTGACGACTGCGCTCATTCGCAAGAAGATGATTACAATGAAGCTCTGAAGGCCTTTTTACAATAAACACGAATGTCAGAAACCCTAGACATCAAAAAACCTAACCCTAGAAGATGAAGCACCAAAAGTCATGTGGGCCCCGTTTGGGTAAGTTAGTACATCAACTTCCCGGGGTCGTAACTTTTGCATACGATCTTTGTTTTAGACACACGATAGCTCGTTGGAAAGGTATCGTCGATGAGATTCATTTTGGGGGATCAATTAGAGCCTTCGGCTATCATTGAGAAGATTGATCCTGAAAAAACTTCATTTAGGCCCTCAAAATGGCCCCGAAAGTTAAAAACTGCTAAAAATAGTAAATTGCCAAAATTGCCAAAAAATTGTTTTGAGCGAGTTGGAAAAGGTGGGTGGCTACCGATATCCACCTGGATCAATCCTCCCTCCTTAGGAAGAAATGGTCTCCATTTCATTGAGTTCCCCCATCAGATAAGGAAATTTCTGCTGAATTTGGCCCCGGGTGAGCCACTTGCCTTGGTGCAGGAGCTGCCCTGCTTTGACGACTCGATAAAGTTGGATCATTTGTTGTCGAGTGCCCTTGATCTGTGTGTCCACAATATAATCACTGGATGCCTATTGCACGCAGTCAGGGTTGAGCTCTGTTGGTGTCAACTTCTTTGCTATATCTGAGGTGTCAAATAATGGTGGGAAACATGGCCGAAGGAGAGCCACATTGAAGACTAGGTGCAAGCCAAGGAAAGGGGGAATGTTGAGCTCAAAAGCATTGTCATCCAAAGCCTTGGTGATGGTGTACGACCCATAATGGAGTGGGCGAAGCTTCCAATGGGGCCTTGTAAGGCATTCTTTCTGCAAGTGAAACCAAACTTTGTCTCCCACCTGAAACTTATGTGGCACCCGATGTTGATCATGGCGTTGCTTGTACTTGGCATTAGAATTTTGTAGAATATCTTGAACCTGTTAGTGGATGTGTTGGATTCTCTCAATAAACTGGGTGGCTTTGTCATCTTCTTGTGGAGCGGCGGACGAGTCGGCTGAGGTGGTCACCAGGGGTAGTGCAACATCCATGGGGCTCAATGGCTAGAATCCCAACCCCACCTAAAAGGGGTTGTGTCCAGTTGAGCTATGCAGGCCTCAGTTGTAGTTATGTTGGGCATAGGGAAGACTCTAATCCCATGTGCACTGGTGTTTTGAATTGTACATGCGTAGGATATGTACGATCATCCGATCGATGACCTCAGAGGTTGGAAGACAGTGGATTTGGTGAGCTTGGTATCCAGTAGTGACCAGAGGCTCAACCAAAATGTGTTGAGGAACCGACTGTCACGGTGTGAGATAATGGTTTGTGGGATCCCAAAATGTACCCATACTCGTTCAAAGAAGAGTTTGGCAATGGATTCTGCTGTGATGTTATTCTTGCAGGCGGCTAGAATCGCCATCTTGGAAAAGCGATCAACAACCACAAAAACAGTCATTTACCCTCTTGGTGGATGGGAGGCCTGACATATAGTCCATTGAGATGGATTACCACAGCTTGTCAGGAGTAGGCAGAGGGGTGTACGTGCCCTGTTTCTTAGTGGCTGATTTGGCAATAGCGCAGGCAGTGCAGGACCTGATATACTTGCCGACATCCTTTCGAAGTTTTAGCCAATAGAAATGTTTATACAACACTGCCACTATCTTTTCGACGCCAAAGTGTCCTGCCACCCGACTGTAGTGAGATTCCCAAATCAGCTCCGTGTGCTCGCTTGATAGAACATAGATATGGCCCAGACGACACAACAACCCATCTTGAATATGGAAATTAGCGACCATTGAGTTGGCGCCCAACATTTGGTAGGTGGTGGAGAATTCAGGGTCTATCTTGTAGAGGTGGGGCCATTCAGAGGTCTCATGGCCACAAGAGTCTAGCACCGTGGTGAATGTCGTGACTGGAGGTCGACTGAGGTAATCAACAACTCAGTTGGTACTTCATGTTTTATACTTGATGTTGAGGTGGAATTGTTGTAAGTATGTGGACCACTTCTGATGGCGGTTATTCTGCAATTTTCCTTGGGTCTGCATGAACTGTAGTGGCTCGTGATCAGTGTGGATGACTGTCTCCTTTCCAAGAATGTAATGTCTCCACTCATGGCAGGCTTGCACAATGGATTACATTTCTTTGTCGTAAGTAGGGTACTTACGGACATCTTATGATAGTGTCTTACTATGATATGCCACGGGGTGGCCATGTTGAGTGAGAATGACGCCCACAACATAGTCTGAAGCATTTGTCTCGATCTCAAATGGATGTTGTAGGTTCGATGATGAAAGTATTGGGGATGATAACAAACGCTTCTTCAAGTTATCGAAGGCTTGTTGTTGGGACAAGCCCCACACAAATTTTTCCTTACTGCCACCTTTGGTTACTTGGCTGAGGGCCCATGCGATATGAGAGAATCCCAACAAGAACCCGCAATAGAAATTGGCGGGGCCCAAGAAGCTTTGAAGTTCATTGAGTGTGGTTGGGGCTGGCCAATCATGGATGAACTGGATATTGGCTGGATCCATATGCACACCATGTCGATCAATGATGTAGCCTAAGTAATGGACCATGTCCATGCCGAATGAGAATTTTTCCAAGTTTCCATATAGTTTGTGCTGCCGCAGGGTGTGCAGAACCTACTGAATATGTTGCAATTGTTCTGCCCAAGTCTTGTTGTATATGAGGATGTCATCCAGATACACCACTACAAAAGTATTGGTGAAAGGTTATAGGATATCATCCATCATCCTCATAAATGTTGTTGGAGCATTTGTCAAACCAAAGGGCATGACCGACCATTCAAAAAGACCTTCTTTTGACTTGAAGGCAGTCTTCCATATATATGTCTGTTCTATTGGGACATGGCAGTAGCAAGACTTCATATCAATCTTACTGAAGTATTTGGCCCCATGAGCTGATCAAGGAGGTCGTCGATTCGGGGAATCGGGTATCGGTTTCAGACTGTGATTTTATTTAGGGCCTGATAATCAATGCAGAGTCGCCAGGTCCTGTCTTTCTTCTGCACCAGCAGGATTGGGATCCTTCAAGGTGATGAGCTAGGACGTATGTGCCCCTTGTGGAGCATTTCTTAGATTTGCCACTTGATCTCCTCATTTTCTAACAGAGAGCGATGGTAGATTGGCCCATTTGGTAGTGGTGCGCCTGGGATCAGATCGATGGGATGCTTGATCTGGAAGTGCAGAGGTACCCCGGTAGGAGAGCAGAAGATATATGAGTATTCTTCTACGACCTTATCCACTTGCTTCTGTTGTGTGGAGAGATCGACCGTGGAGGCCCTGGATGTGCCTGGGATCTTTTACTTACTCTGAGAGCAAATCACTAAGAAGACAAATTTCTCGGTCTGAGAGATGATCTTCCTGCATTGCTTGGTAGAGATCAAGGAAATATCACTAGGAGGGACTGCCTCAGGTATCCTGTACAATTTCCTATTCAAAGTAATAATAACACTATGAGGCCTAGACTCATATACAACATGAAGTTTCCATAAATAAGGTTGGCCCAAAAGAACATTGCAAACTTCGAGAGGAGAAACATCACACAATACCTCATCTTTGAAGCGCTTGATGTCATACAACAGTCACCACTATTGGCTGACGCGAAGATAGATTCCTTGGCGAAGCCATCCAATGGTGTAGGGTTGTGAGTGCGGCATTGTCGGCAGGGCCAGCCGCTTGATGACCTCTGTTGAGATGAGGTTCTTTTGGCTATCGCTATCAACAATGAAGTGCAGTGGGGTGCCTTTTACCCACATCTGTGAATGGAAGAGGCGCTCGCCTTCTTCTGGCTCGTCTGGTTTACCAGGCTGGAACTTGGTGGTAGTAATGGTGGCACTGGGTTCCACATCAATGATCTATCTTCCCCTTTCTGGTTCTAACTTAGAGTCAAAACCCACATCTGATTCAGAGGCTTTCACTTCAGCCATCAACAACTGCTTTGAGCGGTAGTAAGTAGTGGTATGCCAAGGGATCTTATGGAAGTTGCACCACTTCCCAGTATCGTTCTTTGTCTTTTCGGTGTCCTTCTTTTCTTGTGGCTTGGAATGGTTGTCCTGATACTGTCCATCTTTGCTCCATCCTTTGTTATGTGGGTTGGGGCCGCCCCTTCCTAGCTTTTACTGTGAGGGGTTCTGTTACACATTATTTTGGTCACCTTGATGACGATTCTACAAGCATGTGTTCAGGCTCTCAACAAGATCTTTTGCATGAGAAAAATAACTAATTTCTTCCTCTACAAGACTGCTTTTTAGAAGGACGTCGCAGGTTGCATGTATTACACAGTGCGAAAATCCATGATTTCTGCAGGTTTCTCTATACTTGGCTCGCGGGGTTTCTGCAGGATGTTATATAGGCAGGGTGCGGCATCGTTTGAAAGCTAAAAGAAGAAAGAAGTTCACGAAGTTTCTATAAGGGGAATCTTCTAGAATGCGAGGTGGCATTCGTATGATTGTGATCCTACTGGCTTCTCTGATTTGGTGGGATTATCCTCATCTCTTTAACCACTTCACCTTCTCCTATATAATGATGGGTTTCTCATGGAAAAGGTTAAGCAAGATTAAGCAAGGAAATGATGAAAGAATAGGCTGAAGACTATGTGAAGAATCTTGTTTCAAGTGATGCTTGAGGTCCCCATTTGTCCATAAAGCTTTTTTGGATCATCTTCATGCAAATTTCAGAGCAAGTGTATGTGTGTGTTGGAACAAAGGACCACTAAAAGGGAACTTGCAACATCAAGGCAATTTGGTTGTATCTTCCACTTTTATTTAATATAATACGGTGGCATGTTCCTTTCCCATAAAATCATTCTCATTTTATTACATGACTCCTTGATCACATGTTTAGGTTTTCATTGAATCTACTATTGTTTCTTTCGCTTTGGTTGGTTTGTGTCATTACAGATCTGATTTCACAAGAGCACCGGAGCGAAGCAGGGACAAAAAAGACATAAGGAAGTGATATTCAAAGGTATGTCATCCATTCCTTCTTTGATAGTAAATCTAATGGTTGTAACCTAGAGAAAGCGTCATGTCTTGTCTTGTTTTGTTCTAGATCCAGGTTGATCTAGGGAGATTAGTTTGTGTTCACATTCCTCGATTTATCCAATAAAAAAATTGGCAACTCCACTAGGGATACGACTCATTTGTGGTTTTTTGTTGGCCATTTTCTTTTAGCCTACCTTTTTCACTTTAATTCAGTCTCTGAGTCTATGGGACATCCAACCAGACTCTATGGATCTAAAAGTTTCCTTAGATCCTTTATCCTCTTTCCAAAATTTATTTGTTTACAAACACTTACGCACTGTACTCTATATCCATCCGGCGAAAACCTTTGATTTCCACACCCTTACTATTTATCCCAGTGTGAACTTTCTGCATCCTACCCGTTTCTAGCCCACGAAAACTATTGATTTCCGCACTGTAACCTACTGCTGGGTCGCAGCGGCGTCTGTAATTTTTTTTTGGATTGGGTCTCGTTACCTTTTGATGCCCAATTTTGATTTGATCAGCTGGGAGGATTTTTTAAGGCCATCATTTAACTGTTTTCTGAGTGTTTAACTTGTTGTTGATTAGTTTTCAGAGATTAAACACCTTTCTTAGTCATTTTTCCAGTTTTATTTTTTGATTTTTATCAACAAGGATATAATATCTTATTTTGCATCTGAGTGCTTGATTGATTAAAAGTATTTTGATTGGATTTAAAAGTTTTGGATTGATTACGTTTTATGGATTGCTTGTTGACTGGAAAGTCATTTTTTATTTGCATTTAATGAAACACTTTCTTGTCATTTTTACTTTTATCTTCATTGAAAGTTTGATTTGGGAGATTGTTGAGTGTATATATTTTCTTTGATTGCTTATCCTTTATTCGTCATACCCCTGATGTGGTTTTAGAAAGGAGGAATTTAATGTCACTTATTCTTTTAAGTAATCATTCATAAGAAAGTTTTTTGCATTCAATTTTTTTTTTTTAAAGAAGAGAAAATCGAAAAATTTCATTGTCTATGGTTGTTTGCTATTGTGTTCATTCAAGAAAAAAGAAAGTACATTTCATAGCGTTAGTGTTCCAGAAAGATATCTTCTCCCTACTATAGATAGAGTTCATCGAACGAAAAAATTTCATCATTCATCTCTATTTGCATATTATTGGGTCAAGGTCTCATACAACATTGGTTTAATTTTCGTCTTCCTCTTGTGTAAACAACAACCTATAAAAACACTGTGTAGCTATAAAATTTACTTAGTAACTTTTATTTTCTAGGGCTATTTTACACCAACATTAGCTAGGCTAGTGCTTTGGAATAGGTTGTGAGGCACACTCTCCAAAGCATAAAACACATTGTAGCAGTGTTCAAATCCATTGGCAACATTTTGTCCAGGGAAACCCTTCTCACACAAGGGTCAAACCCGAGGTCGCATTGAGACTGACAGAGTTACCCACCCTGCTTTATTGGTCTCGGTGTAGAGATTGCACATATTATGGGGGTTGCTTGAAAGGTATACCCACAATGATGAGTGGAAGCCTTTTGAGTTGATTTCGGGGTAGATACCTTGCCTTTGCGCGTGGATCGGACTGTCGACTATTTCCCCAGGCATCACTATTGTTCTTGGTAACCTTAGTAGCCTATATTTTAAGGGTCTTACACAAGGTGACTATGGAGGGGCAAGTCTTCATGGTACCTGGAATTGAAGTTGTCCAAACTCACTCGGTCTCCTTAGAGGGTATAACCACGATTATGTGTGGGAGCTTGCACCATGGTGTAAATCTGTTAAGCAAGTCGCCAACGTAACTTTTACACCCACTCTATCCTAGACCCTTCTTGTCTTGACTTCCCGGTGTTGGATTTCATCACCAACTAGTGACTTCAAAATAAGAAGGTTTTGTTTGCTTGGTTTGATTCCTAGATTTTATTAGCGAGTGTTGTTTGTTTCCATAGTTGGCCATATATTTTTTCTGTAAAATATTTGGTTCAACCAACATTGACCCTCCACGCCATTCACGTAGGATGCAAGGACTACCCTCGGAAGATCCAAAAGGTTCTCAACCCTTGCCTACTAATCCACCAAAGGGCTCTCCTCAACAAAGCGAGGTCCAGGACAACATACTTTCACAAGCGGAAAGAACTGACTCTTTAGAAAATTTCTAAATTGTTTCTGATTCTCTATACGCTTTCTGAATATATCCTGGATACGAGAGACGTATTATCCGACTAAATTCATCCGAAGAACTTGTTTTTGACACTTCTGGAATACCGACCGAACCTCTTACCGGCCCTGAAAATGAGAATCCCTTTTGGACCACTGACATATTTCGAACCCCACGTCACACTGTGTGAGACCTTTACGGCTCAGGGGCAAGTGTTGATATACCTATTGTCACTCATCTATGAATTGCCTGAAACATCTGCTACCTACACGATACCTCTAGATCACTTTGCTAGTACAACGTGTTATCTCTTCATTGGTTCAGACACACAGTCAGTTGGTCCTAGCTTGACCATTCCTTTCCATATGGACCATTCCAAAATGGTCCCACATGCTACGACTATTCCCACTGGGAATATGGTGGCTATCCAAGCTCCCATTGGCACACCACTTTCGTCTAGACCTATCCCATCGCTACCTCCTGGGTATAATGCTTTGAATACTTCTATCCCTATTCCTACGCAGGTTCCATCTGGAGATTTTGGAGTTTTTACTCCTTCTGGGTACAATGAAACTTTCGGTTTCATTCTGACACCTTCCCAGGTCCCCTCCAGAGGATCTTATCTGCCTTTTATCGGAGGATCCGACCCTAGTGGCTCCAATCCAATTGGAGGCACCACTCAGTCTTTCACCTCTAGTTATCACATTCCTGTTGGAGAGAAATTTAACCCAGGGGGAAAACTCAATTTGGGGGTCAAACCCAAATTGGAACACAATCCTCACTTGGAGGAAAACCTCCATTTGGAGGACAACCCCCACTTGGAGGAAAACCCCTGCTTGGAGGTTATACCCCACCCCATGGAAAGAACATACCAGGATCACTAGATCAATATTGGAACTTTCTCATCCAAGGAAATTCACAATCGTCTGGGGGGCAACAACCTCAAGTTATCTCTTTCATACCCCCTAGTTCAGGCCAGTCATATCTAGGTTCTTCCAATCCTATCTAGGGTTCGAATGTTCATTATAGTATCCCTTTGAAAGGGAACATCCCTAACCAGTACAACCCTATGGGATACATGCCTCCCCATCTGTTAAGAACCAAACATCAATATAGCATAGAAAAACATCAGGAAAAGTACTCAACGCCTTGAAAAAGAGATAATTTCAGATAATAAGCCTCTTCGAGGGGGCAACCTCCTTTTACCCCACTTAAATGTTCAAGTACCAGATGA
>ML776925.1:549427-579412 GCA_009831015.1 Picea engelmannii
AACTTTCTTTTAGGTAGTTCTCTGATATTTCTTCTCTGCAATGCCACAAGTCTGATCAAAATTGGATGTGCCAAGTGGAATTTACAGTAACTTCCTCACAACTTGCCGATTTTTGGCCTTTCCAGGAGATCTCACTTGTATAGCATGCCTCGCACAACATAATTGATATAAAATTCTGAAACTCTCACCCAAAATACTACAGACTATTCACAATCCAATGAAACCAGTCCCACTCAATTTGGATACTCTAGCAAGAAGTTATGATTGTTTTACTTGGAACACCTTCTTGAGACTAGTCAATAGGACTAGTCAGATACCCTATCTTACACAAGGTGTATCTACAAATTTAAGATGACCCAAAATCTGAACATTTTACCACAAATACCTTACTAATTTCTGTAAATGGCCTATGGAGTTCAAGGTTTGAAATGTTACAGAAATTTTTTTATAGCGAAAATTCCGCAATGAATCATTTCAGGATGATTCCAAAACCCTATCTTGTAAAGGTTGTATCTCCGAAATTATAAGGCCTCGAGAGATTAATTTTTAACCCAACGTACCTTGATCCGTATACTAAATATCCTCCAAGCCGTTCCTTCGAAAACATTGTAGAAAAAAAGTTATAGCGAAAATTCCACGGTGTCTCAGATGTAGAGGCAAAACCCTAAGACCTTGAGCTTTGATACCATATGTTAAGAACCAAACATCAATATAGCATAGAAAAACCTTAGGAAAAGTACTCAACGCCTTGAAAAAGAGATAATTTCAGATAATAATCCTCTTCGAGGGGGAAACCTCCTTTTACCCCACTTAAATGTTCAAGTAGCAGATGATTCAAAATGAAAATGTCTCCTTGGTATATATAGGAGACTAGGAGGTATAATTACAACTAATGGCCTAAAACCGACATAAATAAAATAACATTACTAATCTAATATTCCCCAATTAAGGGGTAATGAGCCAAATCCGACATAAATAAAATAACATTACTAATCTAATATGCCCTAATTAAGGGGTAATGAGCCAATATTAGGGCTTAACACCATCCACGTCTGAATCTATCCGGATCTTCGCATCACATGCAAACTTCTTAAGGTCCTACTGGTATACCGATGGGACTTCCTCCCCAAAGTCACTAGTACCCTCACGTGAATAGACACTTGCCCTTTTTATCCACTTTGGATCTACCGGACTTGTATAGAATCTTGAATGACCCTATCCTACATTCTCCCCATTGGCCCATTATATCGACCAAGTTACCATCCGACATTCCCAAATTTGACGGTAAATTGGGAGAATATCCAAACAACCATGTCATGAATTTTCACCTTTGGTGCTCATCCAACTCTTTGATGGACAACTCCATTCGGTTAGGACTCTTCCAATGAACTCTTATGGGTTCGGTTGCAAAGTGGTATACAGAATTACCATGAGGCTTCTTCACCAACTTTAATACCCTAGCCATGGCTTTCCTCACCCATTAACAACTACCAATCCGATATGAAACAAGAACCGAGATTTTGAGTTCCTTCAAGAAAAATTCAGCCACTCATATTTCCGATCACATCCATGAGTGGAGAAGAAGACGAAATTTGATCAAACTCGACCTTCCCGATCAATTATTGGCAGAAAGGTTCACGAAATCGTTTGTGAATAAAATCTCTCGTGACATTTCCATGGGTGGAGTTGTCACTAAAGAATAGGCTATCAATCATGCTCAGTATTTAGATCTTGTTTATTCGCAAACGGGCACTCTTTATGACTTGCTCCCTGATGCTCCTTGTTCTTCTACCACGCTACCTCAACAACCCCAACAACTTCTGATATTGTTGACGGTGTGATTGACACTTTCCATGCTGACACTAAATCCACGTTGACCACTCACACCAATCCCAAATCTACTACTTCTAATGTTCATAATGCTCTGATTCCCACTCCTTCCACTGGAAAAACTTCTGAGGTTAACTCTGTTCAATCTACCCCTGCCAGAAAAAATAAATCTAAAAAAGAAAAGGGTAGGAATAAGGAGGATAAAATTAATCCGCAATTAGAAAAATCCAAAACACAACCTGTTGATGATAAGGATAAGCGTAAACTGATATATCCTTGCCTTATCTGTGGTGATGATCACTACACGAAAGATTGTTCAAGACGTGTTGAGGTCACTAAGTTCCTTCAAGGGACCGCAAAACCTCCTACACATGTCGTTTTGTCACAACCTTTCCCTTATCAACAGTAGGCTCAATTGGTCATTCATGACCAACCCTCCCCTTCCACCACTTCGTATGTCCTTATGATGTGTACATGTGATTCAAAAAAGAATGATGTGGCCATCGCTACTCGGGCCAACGAATACTCTCCCTCAAAGAAGAAAGTTGACGATATACCACCTTCATTGGTTCAACCGCCTCCATCAACTTCACCTCCCAACAGTCCTTTTCATCTTGAACGACCAGGTCTTGATACAGTTCTCTGCCCTCCTCCAAAGGGCATTGTTCGAAAGTCTGCCTTTAATCTTCATGTGCATGCTACTCAAAACTACAGTATTGTAGAAGACCTTGCACAAGCACCCTCCGTGATGTTAGCTCTCGAAGTCCTTCAAAGTTGTCCTGCTCAACAGAAGGCATTGTTAAAGGCCATCGGTGGAATTGAAACCACAGATATGAATCTGATAATCTTTGACTTGGAAGATCTCATTCCAAGGCTACCTCCTCAACTAGCATTTCAGATACAAGTTGTCGTAGAGAACAAGAATATTTGTAGAACTTTTATTGACGAGGGTGCCTCGATGTGCGTCATGTGTGTTACCTGTTGGAAAGCCATTGGCTGTCCTCCCCTCACTGAATCACACAACACACTTAAGGTCTTCAATGGCTCTGGTTTTAAACCCTACGGTGTTCTTCCCTTGTTGCCTATTACGTTGGAAGGCAAAACAGTCAACGTCGAGGTCGAGGTCTTTGATGCGCCTCTCGATTATAACCTCTTACCTGTTCGCAGCTGGATTGATTCCATGCGTGCAATTGTGTCCACACTTTTCCACGTGTTACGTTCCCCACACCAAGGAAAGGTGGTTACTGTTGACCAACGAGCCTTTTTTAGCTCTGATTCCCATACTAGCAACGTACCATTGATCTCGAAGACACCTCTCGAGTACAAGAATGTCGGTGTGGGTCTTTTTAAATATTCTACTTTGATGCGTACATTCCCAATCCCACCACCCGACATTCCACCTCCTTTTTTCACCTCAATCAACATGATTTCTATCTTTGTTCGCGAAACCTCCATGTCTCATAACCCGTGGATAGTACCCGACCCTCGTGATTATCTTCACTATGGCAAACAAATGCCTTTGAATATGGTTGAATCTGCTTATCAAGCCATTCAATCGGCAACCCCTTCTACCCCTTCTCTTGGTGATTCATCTCTCGATCCAATTCACGTCATTTTTCCTATGGATGAGATGATCATGTTAGTTATGTCCATGGAAGACACCCCATGGGATGATGGGCATCATCGTTCCATTCCCTTCCTTGAACAACACACCATAGAGAGTTACCAATGGATTTCGACTCCATCGACCGTTGTTTTCATTTCCTCTATTCCTGAGTCAACACACAATGTGATTTACGAAGGGAACCTGAGTAATATTTCATCCACTATTCCTCTTGACATATCCATTAAACCTGGAGTTGTCAAAAATGTTCACATCAGAGTCGCTTGTTCCAATGATGAAGTCATCACTTATAAAGCTATTTTTCAAGAATTATGTGACATTTTCACTTGGAGCTACAAAGAGATGCCGAGTATTGACCCCAATATCGTTGTGCATGAAATTAATACCTATCTGAATGCTAAACCTGTTCGGCAGAGACTTCGCCCAGGCCACCCTCGTAAAGCCTCCGCTATCAAGCTTGAAGTTGAAAAACTTCTCAAGGATGGCTTTATCTATCCTGTGGTTTTAATCGATTAGGTATCCAATCTAGTTCCGGTCAATAAAAAACAAGGCACGATCCGTGTATGCATCGATTATAGGGATATTAATAAAGCTTGTCCCAAGGACAACTTTTCAACCCCCTTCGTTGACCAGATCGTCGACAATTGCGCCGGGAGTGAAATATTATCTTTAATGGATGGTTTCTCCGACTATAATCAGATTAAAATTTTACTCGTGGATCAACAAAAAACTGCTTTCATTTGTCCTTGGTGTACTTTCGCCTACTAGAAACTTCCTTTCGGTTTGAAGAACGCTGGTGCAACTTTTCAATGTGCCATGTCTTATGATTTTCATGATATCAAGCACATCGTACAACCATATCTCAATGACCTATCGATGCATTCCATGCATCGCCAAGACCACCCGACCCATCTCCGAGCCATTTTTCTTCACTATTATTACAACCGTATACATTTAAACCCACACAAATGTGGTTTTTGTGTGGAGTCCGACCAACTTCTAGGTTTTATTGTGTCACTTCATGGAATTAGGGTGATTCCTTTGAAGGTTGAGGCCATCCTTAATCTACCTCCTCCTTCTACACTTCACCAGCTCCAAAGTTTGCAAGGGAAGGAAAACTTTTTGCGTCGATTCATTTCGAATTACACTGAGTTAATGCTAGGATTTACTCGACTGTTGAAGAAAGGTTATGCGTTCATATGGGACGAAACTGCCAACAAAGCCTTTGAAGCTTTTAAACTTTCCCTAACATGTACATCGCTAATTTTCCCACCAGATTACAGTAGAGACTATTTCCTCTATCTCGCTACTTCAGACTCTACCATTTCCATGGTGTTAGTCCAAGAAGATGATTTGCATGACAAACATGTAATTTATTATTTGAGTCAGAGTCTCACGACTACCGAAGCCAAATACCTACATGTGGAAAAACTAGCCTTGGTAGTTGTTCAAGCTATCCAACATTTTTGTCACTATATCCTATTACGCAAGACCATTGTCATTTCTAATTGCAACCCTATGCAACATATCCTTACACTCCAATTGCTAGGGGGGAAATACTCCAAGTGGATAGTGATTCTACAGGAGTTCGACTTAGAGTTTGAACGCGCTAAGTCTAAGAAATATTTTGTATTTTTCAAATTGATATGTGACCTTCCCTCCCCTGAAACAAAAAATGTGGCAGAGGATTCCTTACCCGATGAATCTCTTTTTCGTATAGTTCTGATGATGCATGGTATGGAGATATTATCATTTATATCCAGACTTAAACTTACTGGCTTGACCTCTCTAGTACAGACCATCATCACATACGATATCAAGCCTGTCAATACATAATTCTCGGTGACACTCTTTATCGTCGTGGTGTTGACTCTATTTTCCGAAATTGTCTCACCTTCGATGAGGGTGAGAAAGCTTTGAATCACTTCCACTCTGGAGCATATGGTGGTCATATGTCTGGGTATGCCACTACCCAAAATATATTACGAGAAGGGTACTTCTGGTCTTCTTTGTTTAAAGACTGTATAACTGTCATCCAGAAGTGCCATGCTTCTCAAACATACAATAACAAGATAAGATCTCAGTCCGCTCCCTTACACCCTGTAGTTTCTGTTGAACCTTTCACAAAATGGGGCATTCATTTCATGACATGTAACCCTCACTCAGTTGGGGGGCATGGATACATCATTGTAGCCATAGATTATTTCACGAAATGGGCTAAGGCGATGCCTACATTTGACAATACCGGAAAAAATGCATCCCTATTTATATTCAATCATATCATCACGTGATTTGGAATCCCACAAGCTATCGTCACTAATCACGGTAGCCATTTTCGAAATTTCATGATGTCTGAACTTACCGAAAAGTTGGATCTTCAGCATGAAAACCCAGCCCCCTACTACCCGCAACCCAATGGCCAAGTTGAAGCGATAAATAAAGTTATTATCACCATGCTTCTTCGGATAATAGGAATTCACAAGACCAGTTGGCACACAATGTTTTTTTCAACATTATGGGCCTATCAGACATCCGTGAAGACTTCCACAGGATTTACGCCTTTCCAATTAGTGTATGGTATCAAATTTGTTCTGCCAATTGAATGTGAGATACCATCATTGAAGCTAGCCATTGAACTTCTCCCAAACACCTCTGCCGAGGAAGAACATCTATTGTATCTGATGCAATTAGATGAAACCCATCATGATGCCACCCTGGTTATTGAAACCCAGAAAAAATGCATCAAAGCCCAATAAGACAAGCTTGTCAAGCCACGTGTTTTGTCTGACGGTGATCTAGTTCTCCTCTATGAACAATATCGTGATTTACTAGGGGCCGAAAAATTTGAGGCTATGTGGCAAGGCCCTTATATCGTCAAACGAGTGTTGGAGAAGGGAGCCTATGAGTTAGTGGATTGTGATGGCATTCCTTTGAATGAACCCAGAAATGGGATTTACTTGAAGAAGTACTCTGCTTAGGTTATCTTTTCATGAGTGCTTGTATTTTTACTGTATCATACTCTTGTGTTCTACTTTTTGTGTGCTTTTGTGTTATTTGGTTTCCACCCCCGACTGCTTACCCAACATTGTGCTTTGTTTCTAGATGTCCGTGTCTTCGCTACTTTACATTGGCTTCGTCGATGGCGCTAGTCATAGTACTCATAACCTAGCTTCTGCTGCTTGGGAAATCTATGCACCTACAAACGAACTTATCAGTCTACACGGTGTTTACCTCAGTCGTGCAACCAACAATATTGCAGAATATAGCGCAGTCATCGAATTGTTGACTGATGCTATTTCAGTTGGGATCCATCACCTAGTTCTACGAACTGATTCGCAGGTAGTAGTACTACAGTTAAGTAATGTCTATGTTATTTGAAGTCCTACTTTGTTACGGGTATATTTACGAATTCGCCTCTTGGAACGTTATTTTGATTATATTGAGTATCATCACATTCCTAGATGTCTAAATACATTAACTGATGTGTTAGCTAATTATGTGTTAGACAGACATTTGAGACATTTATAAATCCAATCACATATCACATGTTGTATATAAAGAAAAGTAAGTTGATAGAAGCCTCATGTATATATATAACGATAAAAGTGTTTTACAAAAAAGGTGTTTTTCGTCCGAAGACAAAAATATCAAAATATGAAGCTCATGGCTTATACAAAATGGCATCAAGGATGTTGCTCACAATAACACACTACTTCCCGTGCTACCCTACGAAGTAGTCGACTAAGTGAACCAGACACGCCCATAGTATGGCGTTGATAACGTCTCAGAATCTCGTCAATCGAGATGTCCAGGATATCTATTGTCAAACCCTCTAGGTTCTGCTCGACTGCCTCATAATAACCAATGTCCCATCCTGCTACCACAACTACTTCCCCTCGTCTCTTAATAGGGGATGTACCTGGAGGCCAGTGTGGCCCTACATCTGCATGGTCAAAAGTTTTGATTGGTCATTGGATTGAAAGCATAAAAAAAAATTTATATTTCAAAATTAACAAAAACATCATAAAAAAAAATGTTTTTCTTACCCATGTCTCCCCAGTGAAATCCCTCAGGTAGAACCAATTTGAGGTCACCTCAGAAATCCAGAACGACATACGTGTAATCATATATCATCAATATTTGAGGCCTCAACCAATCGAAGAATGCATCGTTGTATTTGATGATGGGGCCCACTACATTCCGAGCCATGAGGTCGCACCACCTCTTCATCCTTATATCTCGTGGGGCCGATATACCCCACTCTACTTGTAAATGTAAATGGGGGACCCTCTCCAGAAATAAAGACACCAAAATAGATCCATGCCAGAATTGTTTCAGGTCCCCGTTCTTTCTCTTTGTCAACTATGTCTTCATGTTGTGAAGAACATCTTCGCACCTGTTAAACACTCGAGGCTCCATGCATTCCACGTCATACTAAAAATATCTTTGGAGGGCCATGTGCAGAGATGCACTCCCCGCCATACATGTAATGGTAAAAATAATGGTCCAGAGGGGTAAATACCGAACACCTCTGATGGAAACCTTGCCTTTGCGTCTCTCGGCCTCGGGATCACAGTATCGACGGATGTACTCGCTCATTGGTAGGCCACCACCTATGCCTCTTGTTAAAGTCACACGGGATCCACGATGAGATAAACCTATCAAGAAATAGATATCCTCGATATCTAAGAAAATAACGTCGACCCCCACATGAAACACCTGCTGGTCCACATCCCACATGCGGACTAGGTACTGCAGTAACCTCAGTTGGGCCCTCATGCCATGGATTTTAAATAACTTCAGTAACCCACACTATCAGAGGGAATTTACAATGCCCGGATCATTCAAGGCATGGTAGTCATCATCTTCATTCTCCCTCTCCCTCCACTCCATCATTTTGATGATCAAATACCTACATTGGGAAAATAAAGGGAAGTTAGCATCCTCATTTACTGCTTTGGAAATTTTCTATTCGCTAAACGCATGTAAATATTTTTGGGTTTTCGGCTACCACAGGCAGAGTTTTAACACAATGCAGGGTTTTTGCATGTGAGCCATGGGGAGCCTACAAAAATCTTTGATTTCCATAGGTCCCAATACTGGTCACCTGCGGTGGCCCCAGCGCACGCCTATCGGCCTAAAACTTAACTCAAAAAGCCATTTTAAACCAATAAAATTGAAATTTAATCTGATGAAAAGAAAGAGGATGAAGAGATTACCGTTTTGACAGAAGTCGTTCGCTGAATGGTCACCCGTGATTCTCGCAATCAACAGTCGAAGGCTGAGGTAAAAACGGGGTTTCTAGGAAAGTTTTGGGCAAAATGAAAATGAAATAGTAAAAAGAGATTTTACTCATATTTATTTCACTTTTTGCTTTTTCTATTAATATTTCATATTATTTAAATGCATTTTATCAAAACCTAAAGGTATAATGGTCTCGTGAGTATTTTCTTTTTTTGAAGATGGAAAGACTAGGATCCTGAACAATGAAGCATGGGAAAAAAAAATTCGCGATTTGTTTTTCTATTCGTCGCATGTACAAGTACCTTTTAGGGTTTTTCAGAAAAACCTCAAGCTCAATATTTGTTCGTTCTCATGCTCGAAAATTAATGAGAATGTAACCAAGTATACTTTTGTCATCTTTTTGTACTCGTCATGGTAACACGAAAAGAGAAACCCATGGAGTATCATTTAAGATCTTTTCATGCTCCATAAAAATGAAAAGATTGCCGAGCGACCTTGTTCTTTTCATGCTCGTAAAAGTGTTTGAAGAAAACATTTGATGGGCGATATTTTATCACTTTTTCAGTCCCATCGAACTATTTTATGAAAAAGGAAATGGGAGAGTTCTCTTTAAGTGCTTTTCAGACTCTCAAAATATGAAAAACCCTCTAGTTTTCTATCTTTGGACTCGTTAAACAAACATTGAAAGACCCATACGGGACCAAATCACTCCTTCTTAGGGTTCGTTAAACATACTCTAAGGGATTTGTCTGAAGGATGAGCTTACATCAACAATCATATGTTATCCTCCTCAAGCTTGCATAAAAATAAAGAGGTACTCGCTAGAAATGGTGGGGGAAAATTTGGGAAAGAAATGTGTCTATGTATTTGTGTTAGTGGTAGCAAGAGTCTCTCTTGAACATGACATCCCCTCATCATTTGAATCCGGGTTGGGAAATCCATTTGTCTCTCGTCTAAACTTATGCAAGTTCATATCTTGGGTTGTATTTTGAATCAATGCAGCCAAGACTATTGTCGTGTCGTTCATATGTTCAAGAGAAGTCCAAAAGAGCCCTCTATTGAGTCGGCCATCTGCAGTTGTCAATTCCTACCATGTCGGCCTTCCCAGTGTCAGTTTCAAATCATGTTCGTACTTTGCTCTACCCTAAATCTGTTACTTATTTTGTGTCATTGATGGGGGATACATCAAGGCCCTCCTATGACAAGTATTTTCCTATCGACTTCCACTCATTATCCAGGAATTAGACTTAGAAATCATTTATTACCTTAGAGCCTACATGCCTCAATGGCAGGTTTCTTCGCTTTCGACAGTGGATTCACATCATTGATCCCTGATCGAGAGATTTCATCGAGTGTTTGATTTCAGCTCATTTATTCACATTCGATGGATTGTGCTAAGGTACCTTGTGAGTCATTGACATCAATGGTGACTTCCCTCACACTTGTTAACAATTTTCATTAATGACCAGTAATCAAGTGGTTTCTACCATGTTCGACTTCAACACCTGTAATCACATGGTTAGATTTGTACTCACGGACAACGGGATTGAAGACCCTGGATCTCATCATTCTTGGTCCAGGTTGTGATGGAGTATTTATGATTTGTATTGACACATAGATCCACTTTGTATGTCTCGTGGTTATGTCTGAATTTGAGCTTTCTAATACATAGATCCACAGTGTATTCCTAGTGGCTATGTAGAATATTGATGACATGGATCCATAGTGTATAATTGGTGTCCATGACTTAAATTTATGATTTAAATCATTTGTAGTATGAACATGGGAATGCCTACCTCAAACATGGTATAATATTGTGCATATGCTTGATTGTTTGCAGGTTCCTGATTGGTGCGTTACTTGTTCCTGACACACACACACACATTTTAAAAAGTATTTCGGTTATCACAAGTTCTAGCCTCATACTTTGGGGGGAATTCTGTTACACATTATTTTGGTCAGCTTGATGACATTTCTACAAGCATGTGTTCAAGCTCTCAACAAGATCTTTTTCATGAGAAAAATAACTGATTTCTTCCTCTACAAGACTGCTTTTTAGAATGACATCGCAGGCTGCATGTATTACACAGTGCGGAAATCCATGATTTCTGCAGTCTGCTCTATACTTGGCTTGCGGGGTTTCCGCAGGCTGCTATATAGGAAGAGTGTGGCAGTGTTTGAAAGCTAAAAGAAGAAATAAGTTCACAAAGTTTCTAGAAGGGGAATCTTCTAGAATGCGAGGTGGCATATGTATGGTTGTGATCCTACCGACTTCTCTGATTTGGTGGGATCATACTCATCTCTTTAACCACTTCACCTTCTCTTATATAATGATGGGTTTCTCATGGAAAAGGTTAAGCAAGATTTAGCAAAGAATTGATGAAAGAATAGGCTGAAGACTGTGTGAAGAATCATCTTTCAAGTGATGCTTGAGGTCTCCATTTGTCCATCAAGCTTTTGTGGATCATCTTCATGCAAATTTCGGAGCAAGTGTGTGTGTGTTGGAACAAAGGACCACTAAAAGGGAACTTGTGACATCAAGGAAATCTGGTTGTATCTTCCACTTTTATTTAATATAATACGATGGCATGTTACTTTCCCATAAAATCATTCTCATTTTATTACATGATTCCTTGATCACATGTTTAGGTTTTCATTGAATCTACTATTGTTTCTTTCACTTTGGTTGGTTTGTGTCATTGCAAATCTGATTTCACAAGAGCACTGGAGCAAATCAAGGACAACAAAGACCTAAGGAAGCGATATTCAAAGGTATGTCATCCATTCCTTCTTTGATAGTAAATCCAATGATTGTAACCTAGGGAAAGAATCATGTCCTGTCTTATTTTTTTCTAGATCCAGGTGGATCTAGAGAGATTATTTTATGTCCGCATTCACCGATTTATCCAATAACAGGTTCCCACGCCCAAATTTCCGCATCTTTTGTTTGAGCTTTTTCTCGATTTTGACGACATATCGGTAGTCCACACCTAAGGACGAGATGTCCAAAATTCCATTTTGGTCTGGATGTATCTATGCAGAGCACCACGATACTTGAGCACCAGATGTTTCTCTGAATCTTTGATATGCAGCTTGGTGCACAAGGTATGGAATATATTTGTGAACTCTGACACTGCTTGGTCTCTTTCTTGCCGCAGTGTGGTCTATTTGGTATACAAGTCATCATAAATTCCAACAATGTAGTATTGTTACTTAATAGAATCCCTAGAGGATTCCCAGGTGGTCACGACTGTAAATAATGAGCGTTCCTCTGTTTCCTTTTTCTCACAGAAAGTTTCCCACCAATCTTTGACATGGAGAATGGCTTTGAGGAGTGCAAAAGTAATCTTTTCTCTATTAGAAAATTTATGGATAGAAAAATACCCTTCTAGTAGATTCAACCACTTGTCTACAACATCTGTGTCTATCTAACCTTCAAATATAGGAATATCAAAGTTGATTTGTACCTTGAAGGGGGTGGTGCCTTTGCTCGAGGAAGATGCGTCGCTTGTTGGTAGCCACCGAAGGATTTGCGCGAAACTATCCATCATCTCGTTCTTCTGTTGCGTGAGGGATTCCTCACGTAACATTTTGAAAGGATCTCCTATCCCGTCATCTTTCTTATCTCCTTCCATGAGAGTTCGCTTGGGCATGCAAGAGATTTTTTCCTCAAGAGAAACAAGCTCGAGACCCAATTCTTTGTAACCTGACCTCGTTGGGGACATGCATTAAGATGACAAGGATCAGACCGCTTTGATAACACTGATCCAGATTTTATGAGAAAAATAAAATGAATACAAATTATTAAAATATGCTTAACACAGAATAACAAAGATACAGTAAAAATGGTTTTCTATTCAATAAGGAAATTGTAAGTTTTAAACCTGTGAAGTAAAGAAATGCATACAAATTCTTAAGAAAACCAAAAATTAATCAAGGGCTCATTCACATAGTACACATAGATTTACGTTGGGAACCCTCAACCGGGAGAAAACCAACCTTCCTTGGTGCCACACATTTCAACTCTTTATTGTATTAATTTCACCATTCACCATACAATATATACAATGTTTTAGGTATTTCGTAGCTCTCAAAACCTTAATCCCTTAATACATGATTAATTTAGGAAACCGCTAAAAATAGAAAAAAGGGCCCAAAATATTTTTTGGGGCACTGCCCTGGAGCTGAACACTCTGCGTAACCAGGGGGGCCATACCTAGCCCCCCTAGGACCCCCCTAGGAAAGCGCCCGATGCACACTACAAAAAGAGCGAAGGAAGTTGGGATTGTCAAACGCAGTTGTCAAATCTGACACACCCACACACACACACATGCAAAGAATATAACACATACCCAACATTCTCCCACTTGTTGTTTTCTTTGCAAACAGGGGTTCACATGATTATATAGTTAACAATCCAAGGAAATAATGCCCATTGTTACTCTACAACAGTGTAACATACCCAACCACCCACAGGTCGGGGTACGCTACCTTCAAGCTCGTCCTTGGACTTCTTTCTCTTACCGATACCTTTTTCAAATTTAAGGATGCATAAAAGAAAAGACTTTAATGACATGCACATCAATAGTTAGCAAGCATGCATAGTCTAAATATTCAATTAAACGATAATTAAATATACAATGGAAATACATTCATATACATGTAAATGATACCATAACAGAGAGCACTTATCTTTATGAAAGATGACACCAACTAGCTATAGACTAAGGACGTTCCACCCAACCGTAGACACTATTGTTCCAAAAATCAACAACAGTGTTACCCTCGAGCTAGGGCTATGAATCCACAAGGATGGTTCCAGAGTGTTACTTGACTTCCCAAACCAGTCAGCACCCAAGCTCTCACATCCTTCCCATCTCTCACAGCAATCCAAGTACCCAACTCTCTTCTACCCAGCTTGCACCACCCGAGAGAACGAACCTCCACCCTTCTCTGCCACACAGTCCCTCAGGTAGTCCTTCTCCTTATTCAGGATCTAGTGCAACTGGACTAGAATCTCAATGCTGGAACTCTCAGGACTTGCAACTATGAGCAACACTGGACACAGGCCAACGCATCTCATACATACAGGCCTCAAGTCATGGATGGATCACACCAGCGACCACTACAGACCACCATATTATTGATAATTCTTCAACAGTTTGGTTCCCTTTCCCAAGCCAAGACGTGGATGAGGATGGATCAATGAATGGGTAAGTGGGTGCATGAAAGTGTGTGAGGGAAATGAATGAACTTACAGGAAATCAACAAACAATCCATCATTCGAACAAGCAATCAGTCGAACAAGCCATCAATCGAACCCCCCCATCAGACTAGAGGTGGGTTTAAGTAACTTTAGGGGGAATCAAGAACCTACTGGCCTTCCCCAAGAAGCTCATGTAACCGATCTGCTCCCTTAGACAAATGGGGTAATTAAAATATGAATAAACACTTGGCCCCTCAAGCCCCCTCTCTTGTGGAATCATAGCTCCCTATAACTCTAGTCCTTGTCTGTTTAGAAACCAGAGATGTATTTATTATTAATAACATTACATGTCTTGGGCACACTGGCCTTTTAATAATTTTTTGGGCACTCTGGCCTTTCAACATTGTAACAATACATTATTTAAAATAGGGGTTCAAAACCTAGGGTGTTACATCCCCTCCCCTTATTTTGGCACTGCCCTCAGTGCATATACAAAATAGAGATCAAAATCTCAAATTTATTCAAAAAGTTGTGGGTACTCTGCCCGCACGGAATCTTCATGCTCCTAGGTAGCATCTTCAGGACCGTAGCAAGTCCACTGAACTTTTACCAGCTCTATAACTTGATTCTAGAGCATTTTTACCTTTCTGTCCAATACCCGTAGTGGCTGAACCTGAAACTCTCCCTCTGTCTCTACCTAAATCAGATGCCAATCAATAACATGGTTAGGATCATGTACATATTTATTTAGTAAAGATACATGAAATACATTAATCACATTCATGGAAGCAGGTAATGCAAGCATGTATGCAACTGGCCCTATTCTGTCCAATATTTCAAATGGACCACAAAATCTGGCAGCCAGCTTTGTACAACTACCCAATTTCAATGAGATTTTCTTGGGCTTCACTTTCAAAAGTACATGCTCCCCTAATTTAAATTCTCTAGTTGTCTTGTTCTTGTCTGCATAAACTTTATGTCTATCCTGAGCCGCCTTTAAATTCTGCTTGATCTTAACCACCTGGTCTTCCATGTCCTTGAGCAACTCCGGGCCCCACTCTATTTGTTGGGTTGTCCTAGATTACTGGAGTATCGCATTTCCTACCGTACAAGGATTCAAATGGGCTCATTCTCAATGAAGTTTGATACCCGTTATTATATGCAAACTCAACCAAGTGTAAGTAATCTTCCCACTTAGATGGCTTATCCATCACATACATTTTCATCATGTCTTCAATTATTCGATTGACCCTCTCTGTTTTCCCATCTGTCTAGGGATGATATGTTGTGCTAAACTTGAGATTTGTGCCAAATCCTTTAAACAATCCCCTCTGGAAATTGGAGGTAAACTTTGTATCTCTCTCTGAGACATTTTTCCTAGGTATCCCATGCAACCTAGCGATTTCCTTCATGAAAATTTCTGCAATATTAGCCGTTGTATGCGTTTTCTTCACAGGCACAAAATGAGCAGCCTTTGTTAATTTGTCAACCGCCACCATGATTGAATCATGTTTCTTATTCATGATCACTTCCCATTTCTTCTCTGGAATTGGCAATGGCTACAACAAACCCGCTGGGTGCATATGCTTAGCCTTCACCTTCTGACATTACATACATGAAGCGATGTAATCAACAACATCCTTCTTCATTCTGAGACAAAAAAACTGGCTTCTTACTGCTGTAATTGTTTTCTGGTAACTAGGATGTCCAACATAAGGAACATCATGCATTTCCTTCAGTACCAAATTCCTCAGTTCTCCGGAACTAGGAACATAGATTCTATTCTTATGCATGAGTAATTCATCTTCCTTTATCTCGTACTCCTTTATTTTTTGTTGTACATCTCCTTGCTGTAAGTTTTCCTTTACTTGTAGGTAATGCTGATCTGTAACAAGATCATGTAAAATTCTGCTCTTCAAGTCTGACTGATGCATACTGAAATAAGTAGCATGCATGAGATGCACTCTTCTACTAAGTGCATCGGCAACTTTATTCTCCTTCCCCTTGATATGCTTGATATCGAAGTCATATTCATTTAGAAATTCCAGCCATCTTGTTTGCCTGGAATTCAAGGTCGAATGTTCAAAAATATACTTCAGGCCAATGTGGTCTGTCCTTAATTAAAATTTCTTCCCCATGAGATAATGCCTCCACATCCTCAAGGCATGAACAATGGCAACAAGTTCCAATTCTTTCGTGGCATAGTTCCTCTCATGTTCCTTAAGATTTCTGGACTCATATCCAATGACATGTGCATTTTGTGTGAGGAATCCCCCAAGTCCTTCCTTACATGCATCTGTACATACCACAAAACTTTCGTTTGGGTCAATAATCTTGAACATAGGTGGACTAGTAAGTAATTCCTTCAGTAGATTAAAATTCTTTTCACACTTGAGTGTCCATTCAAATTTAGTTCCCTTCTTTTGCAAATAAGTGATGGGATGAGCAATCTTAGAGAACCCTACTATGAATCTTTTGTAGTAGCCAGCTAATCCCATAAAAGATCTGATGTCTGACACATTTCTGGGTGTTGGCCATCCTCTAATGGCTTCGATCTTATCTGGATCTACTACTATGACTTGCTCTGAAATAATGTGTCCCAAATAATGGATCTTCTTTTGATAGAAAGAAAATTTACTCAACTTGGCATAAAACTGATGTTCTCTCAGTACTTGCAATACCAGTCTTAAGTGAATATCTTGCTCCTCTTCAGACTTAGAATAGATAAGTATGTCATCTAAGAATACTATGACAAACTTTTCCAAATAATTTCTGAATATGCCATTCATTAAGCACATGAATACAGTTGGTTCATTGGTCAGTCCAAATGGCACCACTACAAATTCATAATGCCCATACCTGGTCCTAAAGGATGTCTTATTAATGTCTTCTTCCTTGATCCTTACTTGATGGTATCCTGCCCTCAGGTCAATTTTTTAAAATATCTTTGCTCCTCTTAGCTGATCAAAGAGGTCATCAATTCAAGGTAGAGGATAGTTGTTCTTTATAGTGTACATGTTCAACTGTCGGAAGTCAATACACAGCCTCAAGGTTCCATCTCTCTTTTCGACAAAAAGTACTTGTGCTCCCCAAGGTGAAACACTTGGATGTATGTACCCTTTCTTCAACAGTTCCTCCAACTGCATTTGTAATTCTTTTAACTCCGGTGTGCTCATTCTGTAAGGTGTTTTTGACATCGAGGAACCTCTTGGCACTAAATCAATTGAGAAATATGTCTCCCTTCTGTAGAGATAAATATATTACTATAAGTAGCCTTCATAAAATGTCAACCCGGGGAGGTAGACTTAGAGGAACCAGCACTATATGTGCAAGGTTGAAGAGAGAGTTTATAAAAATGTCAATCTACATTCTAAGATGACAAAAGAAACTGCTGATAGAATTTATACTCATCTTCCCTATTCTGCACTCGTTTTGCACTAATCCTGCACTAGTTCTGTACCAACTCACAAAATGCATTCAAAGCATATAAAATATCTACTGAGAAAATTGATGACAGGAAAAATACTCTAACTTCTACAATGTTGAATCAAATGAGCCAATCGAATAAAAACTAAAATCATACCCCTACTGGAAGAGAACACTCAAATCTCTAATGTGATGGAAACTATGCAAAACGTTTACAACAAACTCATAATAGTAGAAATCATATGAATGAACAACTTCTGATTATTTCAATAAGGAAGAACAATACAACTGCTAGAAACTTATCTATCTCTGCAAATCTAATCTATTTCTAAATTCTACCTCTATCTCCCCCATATAATCTCTTATGCTCTGCATTCTCTATATATTTCTCTACGTCCATTCGAGCTCTTTTATAGAGTTTGGAATTAGCTACAATCAGGCTTCTACGCCTCAAGATCTGCAGTACCATGTTGTGCGCCTATAGATAGGTAATACATTGATTACAAAAATTGTTTCAAAGTATCATCGTTTGAAGAGAAAACATGTTTCACATAAATCTCCCTTTGAATCAGTCGAAATAACTAAGCTTTTAGGGCTCCTTCAACGTCTAGGCAATCCACTTGGCACTTGGCATTTTTGGAAAAATGCCATAACCACAAAATCTGGGTTTTACCTGTTTAGAAAAATGAGAATATATCCCAAACTGTTAAGAAATTTTGGAAACTGTTTGCATGGGAACCAATTTGGACCCTTCTGCACAAAACCCAGATCTTAGTTTTTCAAGATTCAACTTCATCGCCTTGAAATTTGCATCGAAATTTGTCTGTGTGGAAAGTGACGGGAATTGACACACTATTGGGCTTTGAAGATCTATCGAATAGGGGATATTTATTGAGAATTTGTTGAAGCCAAGATGTGGTAGACTTCGATGAAATTCACGGTCTTCCTGTGAAAGAGCACAACACATCCACATAACCGTATGGAAAAAATGATTGACAAATGTCCCAGGAATGGCGCTCAACATTTCAACACTTGACGGCCAGGCCCAGACCGGATTTACATGCACCCAATATTTCTATTTCATCATCTCGATGGCAGTTCCATTCCAGTAGCAATCATTTCTAGCACTTTGATATCAATCGATTCATACGAATTCATTGTTGTAAGTTGTGATCTTGAAAAACAAGCGATTGCATTTTTAGAGAGCATGCTTGTATTTTTCAATTCCCATACCCTGTGCCCTTTTCTGTTAATGAATCATAACTGATTGATGAGCTGGTGCACCAAATCTTGCTTGAATTTATATGTGTGGAATACATTCTTTAACTGGGTGCATAGAAATAGAACCGATCAAGACACATGGTGTTTGACCATTAGGCTTTGGAGATCCCTAAAACAAGAGGCAAGAAACTTTAACAAGTGTCTTGTGAATACAATCGTAGAGATGATAAGATAAACATCCCATCATCGTCCCTCCTTCAATGGTCTTTATTATCAGCAGTAGTAGCAAATGCTTTGTCGTGGCCATGGTGGTCTTTGAACATGAGTTTGATTTGATCGTGTAAAGAGCATATCGCTTTGGGCTTGGCCTTGGTCTTGGAAGATTTGAGAAGATCCACTTGTCCACATACTTCGAAGAAACGATCTTTGACCAAATTGATACACCTACACATAATCCTTATAATACACGAGCCTTTAATGAGGAAAATTCCCCAAAACTGTGTGGGAGCTCTTTCAATAGTGATTTGAACTTAGAATATCACAATTTGAAGGATGACGAGGTCTCCAAATAGATAAATGTTGATTAGAACCATTTCTTCCTTCCTCAATCCAAACTTTATCAAAGCGTGAGAAAATGATTCATAGTTATGAGAAAAATGAACAAAATATTTATGAAAGAGGTCAAGAATCTGCAAGAAAATGTATTAAATATGGAGCCCAACATTCCCCCATGCCTGGATTTTTGCATGTCCTCATGCAAATGAATTGTCCTCTTAACACTGGAACAGTAATAGAATGCTAACAGTCCCGAGAATTCTCCATTTGATTGATGTGAAAGTGCTTGTAAAGATCCCCTGCACTCTTAGCATGTTCTTACAACTCATTCATCCATCACTTAGATAAAAATCTTCAATCACTTCTTATTTCAGTTGATGCTTTTTTATTGCAGCAAACATATAAACTATTTAAAGATGCTAATCTTTATTCACTATCCTACCTACCTACCTACTTAAAGAAAAAGAGACATTTCTTTAAGTATAGGCAAATAACCAATGAAGCCACCGACGTAGAAAAGTCAACAACAAATTCATACCCTTTGATAAAAGATATATGTGCATAGTTACCGAGGCATGAAGAGTAAGTAACACCAGTTGAGTGATTTCCAAAAATTACTGAAGGAGAAGAGCATCTGAAAGCTGTAAAGCAGATTGAAACCATTGTTCAATGTAATCATGCATACCATGTTCTTTTGCTATTGGAACTTCTAACTGCTCATTCTTCTCTACAGGTTGGCATAGGTGCTCAAAGGGAACCACTGGATCAACCGATTTCTCCTCCATCTCTTGAGCTGCAGAGATTTCTTCAAGTTCTATCAAGATGCAAGAAAGTTCCTGCAACAATCTCTTCTTTCGTTCAATCATTCTTGGATCCATTAGCTAACTTTTTATTATTTTTCTTTTATTGTAGGGGGTTTGCTAGAGCTTTGCAAATCATACTGACTAAAAGTAACCAATTCTGCAAACTCACACTCGCTTGAAATAAAATCTGCACTCTTGCTAAATGAAATATCCTTCTACTGAAAGTGAAAACACACTTGCTCTATGGAAACCCAAAACAATACCCTGCTGAAAGTAAATATCTTATGCTGAAAGGAAAAGTACTATTGTTGAAAAGATCACTCCTACTAAATCAAAGGCACACCATCTTACACTGATGAAATCAAACTCTCTTACTGCTGAATGAGATTTAACATTGCTGAAATGAAAACTCCTTTGCTACTGAAAATGAAAGCACACTTGCACACTGCAGAAATGAAAGCACACCTTGCTTCAAAGGAAATATTTGTTGAAATCTAACTACTTGGCAAAGCTTCGGAGGACCCTACGATAGTAGCTACGTAGGTCTTTACCTTCCATCTTACAACTCCTCCTCCCCTTGGCCTTCAATAAACACACAACCCACTCTCCAATTATTTTTAGTACCTCCCCGGCAACGGCGCCAAAATGTAGAGCTAAATATATTACTATAAGTAGCCTTCATAAAATGTCAACCCGAGGAGGTAGACTTAGAGGAACCAACACTGTATGTGCAGGGTTGAAGAGAGAGTTTATAAAAATGTCAATCTACTTTCTAAGATGACAAAAGAAACTACTGATAGAATTTATACTAATCCGCCCTGTTCTGCACTCGTTCTGCACTAATCCTGCACTAGTTCTATACCAACTCACAAAATGCATTCTAAGCATATAAAATATCTACTGAGAAAACTAATGACGGGAAAAATACTCTAACTTCTACAATGTTGAATCAAATGAGCCAATCGAATAAAAACTAAAATCATACCCCTACTGGAAGAGAACACTCAAATCTCTAATGCGATGGAAACTATGCAAAACGTTTACAGCAAACTCATAATAGTAGAAATCATATGAATGAAGAGCTTATGATTATTTCAATAAGGAAGAACAATACAACTGCTGGAAACTTATCTATCTCTGCAAATCTAATCTATTTCTAAATTCTACCTCTATCTCCCCCATATAATCTCTTATGCTCTGCATTCTCTATATATTTATCTACGTCCATTCCAGCTCCTATATAGAGTTTGGAATTAGTTACAATCAGGCTTATGTGCCTCAAGATCTGTAGTACCATGCTATGCATCTATACATAGGCAATACATTGATTACAAAAACTGTTTTAGAGCATCATCGTTTGAAGAGAAAACAAGTTTCACATAAATCTCCCTTTGAATCGGTCAAAATAACTGATTTTTTAGGGCTCCTTCAACGTCTGGGAAATCCACTTAGTACTTGGATTTTTTGGAAAAATGCCATAACCACAAAATCCGGGTTTTACCTGTTTAGAAAAACGAGAATATATCCCAAAACGTTAAGAATTTTTGGAAACTATCCGTGTGGGAACCAATTTGGACCCTTCTGCACAAAACCCAGATCTTAGTTTTTCAAGATTCAAGTTCAATGCCTTGAAATTTGTGCCAGAATTTGACTTTGTGGTAAGTGACGGGAATTGATAGACTATTGGGCTTTGAAGATCTATCGAATAGGAGATATTTATTGAGAATTTTTTGAATCCAGGATGTGGCAGACTTCGACAAAATTCTCAGTCTTCCTGCGAAAGAGCACAACACATCCACATAACCGTATGGCAACAATGATTGACAAATGTCCCAAGAATGGCGCTCAGCATTTCAACACTTGACGGCCACGCCCAGACCGGATTTACATGCGCCCAATATTTCTATTTCATCATCTCGATGGCAGTTCCATTTCGGTAGAAATCATTTATGGAAATTTGATATCAATCAATTCACACGAATTCATTGTTGTAAGTTGTGATCTTGAAAAACAAGCGATTGCATTTTTAGAGAGCATGCTTGTATTTTTCAATTCCCATACTCCGTGCCCTTTTCTGTTGATGAATCATAACTGATTGACGAGTTGGTGCACCAAATCTTGCTTGAATTTATATGTGTGGAATACATTCTTTAACTGGGTGAATAGAAATAAAACCGATCAAGACACATGGTGTTTGACCATTAGGATTTGGAAATCCCTAAAACAAGAGGCAAGAAACTTTAACAAGTGTCTTTTGAATACAATCGCAGAGATGATAAGCTAAACATGCCATCATCATCCCTCCTTCAATGGTCTTTATTATCAGTAGCAGTAGCAAAGGCTTTGTCACGGCCGTGGTGGTCTTTGAATATGAGTTTGATATGATCCTGTAAAGAGCATATCACTTTGGGCTTGGCCTTGGTCTTGGAAGATTTGAGAAGATCCACTTGTCCACATACTTCGAAGGAACAATCTTTGACCAACTTGATACACCTGCACATAATCCTTATAATACACGAGCCTTTAATGAGGAAAATTCCCCAAAACTGTGTGGGAGCTCTTTCAATAGTGATTTGAACTTAGAATATCATAATTTGAAGGATGACGAGGTCTCCAAATAGATAAATGTTGATTAGAACCATTTCTTCCTTCCTCAATCCAAACTTTATCAAAGCGTGAGAAAATGATTCATAGTTATGAGAAAAATGAACAAAATATTTATGAAAGAGGTCAAGAATCTGCAAGAAAATGTATTAAATCCGGAGCCCAACATTCCCCCATGCCTAGATTTTTGCGTGTCTTCATGCAAACGAATTGTCCTCTTAACACTGGCACAGTAATAGAATGCTAACAATCCCAAGAACTCTCCATTTGATTGATGTGAAAGTGCTTGTAAAGATCCCCTGCACTCTTAGCATGCTCTTTCAACTCATTCATACATCACTTAGATAAAAATCTTCAATCACTTCTTATTTCAGCTAATGCTTTTTTATTGCAGCAAACATAAAAACTATTCAAATATGCTAATCTTTATTCACTATCCCACCTACCTACCTACTTAAAGAAAAAGAGACATTTCTTTAAGTGTAGGCAAATAACCAATGAAGCCACCGATGTAGCAAAGTCAACAACAAATTCATACCCTTTGATAAAAGATATATGTGCATAGTTATCGAGGCATGAAGAGTAAGTAACACTGGTTGAGTGATTTCCAAAAATTGTTGAAGGAGAAGAGCATCTGAAAGATGTAAAGCAGACTGAAACCACTGTTCAATGTAATCATGCATACCATGTTCTTTTATTGTTGGAACTACTAACTGCTCAGTCTTCTCTACAGGTTGGCATAGGTTCTCAAAGGGAACCACTGGATCAACCGATTTCTCCTCCATCTCTTGAGCTGTAGAGATTTCTTCAAGTTCTATCAGGATGCAAGACAGTTCCTGCAGCAATCTCTTCTTCTGTTCAATCAATCTTGGATCCATTAGATGACTTTTAATTATTTTTCTTTTATTGTAGGGGGTTTGCTAGAGTTTTGAAAATCATACTAATAGAAAGTAACCAATTCTGAAAACTCACACTCGCTTGAAATACAATCTTCACTCTTGCTAAATGAAATATCCTTCTACTGAAAGTGAAAACACACTTGCTCTATGGAAACAAAAAACAATACCTTGCTGAAAGTAAATATCTTCTGCTGAAAGGAAAAGTACTTTTGCTGAAAAGATCACTCCTACTGAATCAAAGGCACACCATCTTACACTGCTGAAATCAAACTCTCTTACTGTTGAATGAAATTTAACATTGCTGAAATGAAAACTCCTTTGCTACTGAAAATGAAAGCACACTTGCACACTGCAGAAATGAAAGCACACCTTGCTTCAAAGGAAATATTTGCTGAAATCTAACTACTCGACAAAGATTTGGAGGACCCTACGATAGTAGTTGCATAGGTCTTTACCTTCCATCTTATAGCTCCTCATCCCCTTGGCCTTCAATAAAAACACAACCCACTCTCCAATTCTTTTTAGTACCTCCCTGACAACGACGCCAAAATGTAGAGCTAAATATATTACTATAAGTAGCCTTCATAAAATGTCAACCCTGGGAGGTAGACTTAGAGGAACCAACACTGTATGTGCAAGGTTGAAGAGAGAGTTTATAAAAATGTCAATATACTTTCTAAGCTGATAAAAGAAACTGTTGATAGAATTTATACTAATTTGCCCTGTTTTGCACTTGTTTTGCACTAATCCTGCAGTAGTTTTGTACCAACTCACAAAATGCATTCTAAGCATATAAAATATCTACTGAGAAAACTGATGACGACAAAAATACTCTAACTTCTACAATGTTGAATCAAATGAGCCAATCGAATAAAAACTAAAATGATACCCCTACTGGAAGAGAACACTCAAATCTCTAATGCGATGGAAACTATGCAAAACATTTACAGCAAACTCATAATAGTAGAAATCATATGAATAAACAACTTCTGATTATTTCAATAAGGAAGAACAATACAATTGCTGGAAACTAATCTATCTTTGCAAATCTAATCTATTTCTAAATTCTACCTCTATCTCCCCCATATAATCTCTTATGCTCCGCATTCTCTATATATTTCTCTACGTCCATTCAAGCTCTTATATAGAGTTTGGAATTAGTTACAATCAGGCTTCTGTGCCTTAAGATCTGCAGTACCATGCTTTGCGCCTATAGATAGGCAATACATTGATTACAAAAAAAAATTCAAAGTATCATTGTTTGAAGAGAAAATATGTTTCACATAAATATCCCTTTGAATCGGTCAAAATAACTAAGTTTTTAGGGCTCCTTCAACGTCTGGGCAATCCACTCGGCACTTGGCTTTTTTGGAAAAATACGATAACCACAAAATCTAAGTTTTACCTGTTTAGAAAAACAAGAATATATCCCAAACCGTTAAGAATTTTTGGAAACTGTTCACTTGGGAACTAATTTGGACCCTTCTGCACAAAAACCAAATCTTAGTTTTTCAAGATTCAACTTCATCGCCTTGAAATTTGCGTCGGAATTTGACTTTGTGGAAAGTGACGGGAATTGACAGACTATTGGGCTTTGAAGATCCATCGAATAGGAGATATTTATTGAGAATTTGTTGAAGCCAGGATGTGGTAGACTTCGACGAAATTCACAGTCTTCCTGCAAAATAGCACAACACATCCATATAACCGTATGGCAACAATGATTGACAAATGTCCCAGGAATCGCGCTCAGCATTTCAGCACTTGACGACCACACCCAGACCAGATTTACATGTGCCCAATATTTCTATTTCATCATCTCGGTGGCAGTTCCATTGCGATAGAAATCATTTCTGGCACTTTGATATCAATCGATTCACACGAACTCATTGTTGTAAGTTGTGATCTTGAAAAACAAGTGATTGCATTTTTAGAGAGCATGCTTGTATTTTTCAATTCCCATACTCCGTGCCCTTTTCTGTTGATGAATCATAACTGATTGATGAGCTGGTGCACCAAATCTTGCTTGAATTTATATGTGTGGAATACATTCTTTAACTGGGTGCATAGAAATAGAACCGATCAAGACACAGGGTGTTTGACCATTAGGCTTTGGAGATCCCTAAAACAAGAGGCAAGAAAATTTAACAAGTGTCTTGTGAATACAATCGCAAAGATGATAAGATAAACATGCCATCATCGTCCCTCCTTCAATGGTCTTTATTATCAGTAGCAGTAGCAAAGGCTTTGTCGCAGCCGTGATGATCTTTGAACACGAGTTTGATATGATCGTGTAAAGAGCATATCGCTTTGGGCTTGGCCTTGGTCTTGGAAGATTTGAGAAGATCCACTTGTCCACATACTTCGAAGGAATGATCTTTGACCAACTTGATACACCTGCACAAAATCCTTATAATACACGAGCCTTTAATGAGGAAAATTCCCCAAAACTGCGTGGGAGCTCTTTCAATAGTGATTTGAACTTAGAATATCATAATTTGAAGGATGACGAGGTCTCCAAATAGATAAATGTTGATTAGAACCATTTCTTCCTTCCTCAATCCAAACTTTATCAAAGCGTGAGAAAATGATTCATAGTTATGAGAAAAATGAACAAAATATTTATGAAAGATGTCAAGAATCTGCAAGAAAATGTATTAAATACGGAGCCCAACACCTTCTTGGTGGTAATCCGGGTATTTCTTGGAATACATCTTCAAATTCTTGTAGTACCAAGAAATCTTCTAGGCTTGGCCCCTTTGTATTATCTGGCTCTTCCACATGAGTTGCATACAATTGACATCCTTTCCTAAAACATATTTTTAGTTGTAAGGTTGAAATCTCCCTTATAGAGATGGGTCTTGGAACTCCTTTCACGGTGCTTTGTTTTCCATTTCCATCAAGACATGTAAATGTCTTGTTATGAAAATCTAGGATAGCATGATGCTTGTCCAACCAATCGATTCCAATCAGAATATCATAAGACCCCAATGGTATGATATTTAGATCAATACTAGTATCCACGCCATTAAGACCTATGGAACAACTTCTGACCATGTCATGGATTCTTCTTTTGGTTCCAATGGAAAACTGAACCAAACTTCATTTTCCAAGTTTACTTTTATCCAAATGTAATCTATCCACTATCTTAGGATCAATGTAGCAATGACTTTCTCCTAAATCAATCAAAATAGCAACAAGTTAATTTATGATCTTATCTTCCACTTCGATCATATTGGACTGGTACTTTGCTTGTTGATCATTTAAAGCTGCATAGATTCTTCCCATATCTTTGACTGTTGTAGCCTCTTGGATGTTGTGCACAGTCTTTACTTTGTCTCTTTTGTGTGGGAAATCCTTGTACAAGTGATCTTCCTTGCATCCCCAGCATTGGATTGGTGGTCTCCCCGTTTTTCCCAAGGAATCTTCCTTCTTGGAATCTCCCTTAGCATACTGATCTTGATGATTCCTATTAGGCTCATTCCTATTGAAGGGAGGTTTGAATCCTTTCCTCCTCTGATCAAACTTCACATTTTTCTTGTCCTTCCAAGATTTCTGTAGGGATTCTCTTCCCTGGCCTTGCTCATACAGGTATTTAGCCTTCCTGATGGCCTCAATCAAGGTCTTGGGTTCATCATACTTGATATTTTCCTTATAAAAGGATGGGAGTCCACTTAGAAATCTCTGTATTTTCACTTTCTCATCACCAATGAACCTGACATACTTTAACAATCCCAAGAACTTCTCGTATTCTTCCATAGTCATGCTTCCCAATCGGAGTTCAAATAACTCCTGCATTTTCTTGTCATATAAATTCTCTGAGAGGTACTCCTTCTGGAAGTACTTCTTGAACTTCTTCCAAGTGATCCTACTTTCATTAACATGTTCAACTTGCTTCAGTTGGTCCCACCACATTGCAACTTTCCCGTGTAAATGGTAGGTGGAAATCCTAGCTTCCAGGTTGGATGAATAGTTATGCAACTAAAAATATCTTCTGAGCCCAAGCAACCATGCTTCGACATCATCTTCCCTTTCTCTTTCACCCTCAAAGGAAGGTGTCTTAAGCTTCCTCAGTTCTCCTTGAAAACTATCTACCTCTTTTTTCCTTCTTTGGTGTCTGATAGGCGACACCTATGGACTGCTTACGGGATATTCCAATGCATAAAACTTTGTTTCTAAGTAAGGAGGTGAGGGGTGTCCATGAGCTCTGCTAGCACTTCTAAAATAACCAGCTCTTCCATGATCATCCCTTCTTTCATGGCACCTGCCTTCTTCATCTTGTCTTGATTTTGATCCCTTCTTCATTTGTATCGGCAACTGATTTAAGCTCTGCAACACTCAATCATTTATCTGAATTTTCTCTCTCATCAGTCTCTTGTTGTCTACTTTGTAGCTCTGCACTTCCATATTCAGGCTTCTTATTGTTTCTATTAACATTTCCTGCTCTCCTTTTCCCTTTCATCCATTGGACTCTATCTCTGGATTAACAACTTTGGTATTCTGGCCTTCAGCCTCCTTATCATGACTGGAGGTTCCCTCACCTTCTTCCATTTCCTCAATACACATACTGAGTTGATGTGTTTAAACCCCTTAGTTCTGCAAAATGTGCAAGCGACCATTTTGTTATAATTATGCATTATGATAAACAAAATTGCCAAACCATGCTACAGGTCTCTTTTTTTTTTTGTTCATGGAGATCATATCCCCATTCTTCGAGAATAAAAGTGTCCTGTTATCCTTGGCTGACACAACATTTCATCCTGTGCAAGTGATTCCTTCAAACCACCTTCCAAGGTGACCACAACTAGAAACTGCAACTAAATCCCTCCTTAGCACTTTTATGTCTCAAAGACAACCGATTCAACCCTTAGACCTCCTTCCCTCAGCTCTCAATCTGCATATGACCATGACCATGACCCCGCACTTATCTAAAAAAGAGCTTGTCCAGAGCTTCACGACTTCAAAACTTTCAGCCAGAACCGGATCAGTGGTCCCCGTCCTCTTTCATGATCAATGATCGAGTTCCATTTCGGGACTCCGCGCTTCGGGAGTCTCAACTTTTTCTTGCTTGCCTCCTCCCGAAATGATTTTACCCAGAGTTCATGATCTATCGATGGGTGTCCTCCCACAGATCAGCGGTTGTGAATCGCTTCGGCTCTTCGGGCTTCGGAAGTTTCAAACTTTCCTCTTGGGAGTCTCAAATTTTTCTTGCTTGCCTTCTCCCGAAACACTTTTACTCGGAGTTCATGATCTGTCGATGGGTGTCCTCCCACAGATCAATGGTTGTGAATTGCTTCAGCTCTTCGGGCTATGGAAGTTTCAAAATTTCCTCCTAGAGTGCTTCCACCTGAATTTGACGATCCTTTGACATGTGTCTTCTGGAATCAATGGTCAATATGTACTCAGGCCTTCGGGAGTTTTCGACCCAATGCAACCTATCACGACTTTCCCCTCTGGATTGCCCAGTCTCTAGACTACACGATCTATCTCCACGTGGCAAAATACTGGAAGCAGACACATGGCCCAATCAAGCGGGTGACATGTGTCACATTCTAACTGACATTTCAATACTCCATATGCTCAAATCTTAGTGGCATGTGGGACACATCCCAGGTGACATCCGCAAGCCATGTCACTTAAGAATTTCGGGGTCCACATCACTTCCAGGTGACGTCATCATGCCCCATCACTTCAACTCTTCGGGCTTCAGGACTTTCGGGAGTTTCCATACTAGTACACTTCCAATTCTATCGAACTCCAAATTCCCAAACTAGACAATCTGTCGCCATGTGTCCTCTTGGATCAGACGACTAAGATTCACTTCGGGTCTTCACCCGAAATCCATGGATTTGCACTACATGTCCTCCTTAATATGACGGTTGGGGCTTACTTCGGGTCTTTGAACTTCGGAAATCTCAAATTTCAAAATTTATCGGGCCCCATTGGATTTTATCCGAAGCCATGGATTTGGTGACCCATGGCTCTCGGCAGATCAATGGCTAAGATCCTTTCGGGCCTTTGGGTTTCAGAAATCTCAAAATTCAAACCTCCTCGAAGTACATGGGATTCTGTCGCATGTCCTCTTGAATCAGATGATTGAGGGTTACTGCAGGACTTCACCCAAAATCCACAGATTTATGCCATGTCTCTTCTGGATCAGACGGACTAGATTCACCTCGGACGATCTTGAGATTTACTACGAACGATCTGGTGACTGGGATCTATTTCTGATGATCAGACGATCGAGATTTACTTCGTCTCTCTGGATCTCTGGGCTTTGGGAGTTTCAAATCTCAACTGAAAACCTCTTGTACAGATTCCTCCGGAGTTACTAATTTGTTGACACGTACCTCTTGGTGATCGATGGTCAGTATCTACTTCGGCTATACAGAGTTTTGATGTTAGAGCCCTAACATGTAACATCACTTACTGTTACCCATGATTTTGGTCATCATGATGATGTATTGATGATGGTGTACTCAGGCTCTTCATAAGAACTTTCTCCTGAGAAAAGTTACTTTCTTCTCTTTCTAGAAATCTCATTTTTGAAGAAGGTTCGCAGGCTGCTAGTAT
>ML776925.1:580511-602334 GCA_009831015.1 Picea engelmannii
TGTGGCCATTTGCTCTGGTTTTACTTTTCTCCTTTCCTATCAATCTTTGAGTCTTCAGGATATCCTGATAGACCCTCTGGGTCCAGAGGCCTTTTCAAATTTTGCTTCATTTTCCAAAATTTTGATTATGTTCAGACATTCTCGCACTGTACTTCATTGCAACCTGCGAGAATTGGTAGAGTTCGCACTCTGCCTTTAGGTTTCAGTGCGAGGTTCTTACACCCTGCTCAAGGGTCACCTGCGAGAATCAATGATTCTCGCACTGTGTAATATTGCCTGCCTGCGAACTCGTTTTTTCAAAAGTTTGGATTCGAGATTTGGTATTTTCAACTGCCCAGATCAATTTGATTGCCTCATAAAAGTTTCTTGGACCATTGATTGATTTTATTTCTTGTCTTCGTTTGCGTGCATGAATAGTCTTAGGATTTCAAGGCTCTTCTTGTCACTTTTGTCTTGACTTTCGTTTCTTGACTTTTCTTGGCAACATCATACTCTCTGATTTCGAAATCTGAGTGTGTTTGATTAGTTAAGAACCAGTGATTGGTTGAAAGTTGAGTTTTCTTGGTCTTTATCATTTGCTTTGTTTGCAAGATCATTTTTGCATTTGAGAAGGATATATTGGTTTGCTCTTTATTTTTGCTTTCATTGAAAGAGTGGATTGGGTTTCTTATCATTGCTTGTTTATTTGGATTTTGATTTTCTGTACTCTCATTGGCATAGTGAGGGTCCTTTTTGAAAAGTGAACAAAAAGTTTTCTTTCAAAAAATCTTTTCGTCTTTGAAAACATTGAAAATCAAATTGTTGAAATTATTGAGAATTGTCATTTGATGCGTGATTTGTTGCATTTTCATTTTAAAGGAAATTTTGCATTGTAGTTCAAGTTTGATCTGGAAAACGTTTTCTCTCTCCCATACATAGGATTCATTGAACGAAATATGATACATTTCATTCTCATCCTTGCATTTTTGGGTTAGAGTCATACAACATAAGTTTCACTTATGTTTCCTTTGAGTAAACAACAGCTCTTAATAACACTGCGTAATCATAAAATTTATCTAGTAACTCTTTTCTAGGGCTCTATTACACCAACATTTAGCTAGGCTAGCGCTTTGGAGTAGGAAGAAAGATACACTCTCCAAAATCTCAAAACAAACAATAGTATCTTGTGTTAGGGAGTGTTAAATTCCATTTGCAACATCTTGTCCTGGGAATCCCTTCTCACACAAGGGTCAAACATGAGGTTGCATTGATATTGACAGAGTTACTCACCCTACTCTGTTGATATTAGTGTAGATATTGCACGTATTATGGGGATCACTCAGAGGTATACCCACAATGATGAGTGGAAACCTTTTTGAGTTGATTTTGGGCTAGATGCCCTGCCCTTGCATGTGGATCGGACTGTCGACTGTTCCCCCGAGATTTATTGTTGTTGGTGGTGACCTTAGTAGCCTATCTTTCTAGGTTCTTACCCGAGGTGACTGTGGAGGGGAAAGTCTTCACGGTACCTGGAATTGACGTTGACCAAACTCACTCGGGCTCCTTGGAGGGTATACCCACGATTATGTGTGGGAGCTTGCACCAGGGTGTAAGTCTGTTAAGCAGGTCATCAGCGTAACTTTTCCACCCTAGTCCCGCCCCTTCTCATCTCATTGTTGTGACGTTGAATTTCTTCACCAACTAGTGGCTTCGAAATTAGAAGGTCTTGTTTGCTTGGTGTTGCTTCCCAGATTTTGTTTACTAGTGTGTGTTGTTTATTTATCGAAGTTGACCATAGGATTTTATTCGCGAAGTTTGTCACTCGTCTACAATAGCTCCTCCACGTCGTTCACATAGAATGCAGGGTTTATCTCCAGAGCATCTAGAAGGTTCTCAACCCTTGCCCACAAGCACACCTGGAGGCTCTCCTCGGCACAGTGAAGTCCCAGTCGTCACCACACCACAAGTGGAACACACTGACTCTCTAGAACGTTTTTGAATTACAAACACTCGAGAGGACTTTAGACTTAACCCTGATTCTGAGAGACGTTTTATGTGAGCAGACTCTTCCGGAGACTTAATTGTTGTGTATTCTGGATCTCCGACTGGACCCTTTCTCGGTATAGAAGGCCAATATCCTTTTTGGTCTATAGGTGTTTTTCGGCGAGACCTTTTTGGTCCAGGTTCACCTTTGATTTTTGAGATCAACCCCCCTATAATTTCTAAAATCTCTGATACAGAGACAACACCGGTGACTACCACTTATCACTTTACTGTACCTACCGAAATGGCCCATCTTGCAACTACTACGAGTGTTCCAACCGGTTTTACTGCGGTTAGTCTTGCTCCTATCCACACACCGCGAACGCCCAATGTCAATCTGACACTACCACCTGGATACCGTGCATTGAGTGCTTCCATTCCTATTCCTGCGCAAACTCCATCTGGATCTCCTAGTGGTCCTTCTTCTTCGGGGCACTTTCTTCCCGGTTTTGTCCCAACACTCCCTCAATTTCCTTTTGGAGGACCTTCTTCGTATTCTACTGGCAATCCTAATCCTAGTGGCGCTATTCCTTCATTCACTCCAAGTTATCAATTTCCGGTTGGTGGACAAGTTCCTCAAGGTAGTATAACTCAACCCCCTCTCAGTTGGAAAATGCCAATTGGAACATTGCCCTCAATTGGTACACCACCTTCAATGGGAGGGGAAACCCCACCTTATGGGAAAAACATACCTCCTTCCTTGGCCCAATATTGTAATCAATTGATCCAAAATCCTCCTCAATCGACTGGGGGGCAGCAGTTTCCATCTGCATCAGTCACACCCCCTAGCATGGGCCAACCATATCCCGGTTCGTTCAATCCCATTTGGGGGTCGAATGCTCAAACTCAAGCCCCTGTTCCAGGGTACAATCCGATGAGCTACTATCCTGTCCTACCACCATTGAATATGCCTGGATCTTCACATTATATGCAGATTGCTTATGGTCCTACTGGTTTGCCGACAGGGCTTCCTCCCCAAAGCCACCAATACCCGCAGGTGAATCGATAGTTACCCTTTCTTGCCACTTTGGATCTTCCGGATTTGTCAAGGATTTTAAATGATCCTATTCGTCACTCTCCCCAATGGCCTGTTATCCCAGCCAAGCTTCCATTGGACATTCATAAATTCGACGGCAACGTGGGAGAGGACCCAAACAATCACGTTATGACTTTTCACCTATGGTGTTCATCCCACTCATTGATGGATGACTCTATTCGTTTACGTCTTTTTCAATGAACCCTTACTGATTCTGCTACGAAGTGGTATATCGAATTGCCACGAGGTTTCTTCTCTAATTTTAACACCCTAGCCATGGCTTTCCTTATGCATTACCAGTTACCGATCCTTTATGACACGGGAACCGAGATTTTGACTTCTTTCAAACAGACTAAAGGCACTCATATATCTAATCACATCCATGAGTGGCTATCGTTCAAGCCGTCCAACGCTTCCAGCACTATATCCTCTCACGCAAGACTACGGTGATTTCTCATTGCAACCCTATGCAACACATTTTGACACGTCAATTGCTCGGGGGAAAATACTCCAAATGGATTGTGATACTCCTGGAGTTTGAATTGGAATTCGACTGCGCCAAGTCTAAGAAGTCCTTAGTTTTTGCTGAGTTGATATGCGATTTTCCCCACTCTACAACGGAAAATGTAGCAGTAGATTCATTACCCAATGAATCTCTTTTCCTTATTAGCACTGATGATCTTTGGTATGGGGATATCATTATATATCTCCAAACCCAGACTTTCTGGCCTACTTTGTCTAGTATTGAACGACGTCACATACGTTATCAAGCTCGTCAATACATTATCCTTGGGGATACTCTTTATCATCGAGGGATTGAATTTGTTTTTCGACGTTGTCTGACGTTTGACGAAGCCGAGAAGGCTCTGAATGACTGCCATTCCGGAGCATGTGGTGGTCATATGTCTGGGTTTGCTACTGCCCAGAAGATCTTATACGCAGGGTATTTTTGGCCTTCTTTGTTTAACGACTGCATTATTACCGTTCAGAAATGCCATGCCTACCAGACCTATAATTAGAAAATTCGGTGACATCCTGCTCCTCTTCATCCTGTGGTCTCAGTTGGTCCCTTAGCGAAATGGGGCATCGATTTCATGACATGTCACCCTCACTCGGCCGAGGGGCATGGTTACATCATTGTAGCCGTTGATTACTTTACGAAATGGGCCGAGGCGATGCCGACATTTGACAACACTGGAAATACCGCAACATTATTTCTTTTTAATCACATCATAGCTCGTTTTGGTGTTCCCCAAGCTATCGTCACTGATCACGGTAGCCACTTTAGGAATTTTATGATGTCTGAACTTACTGAAAAGTTGGATCTTTGCCATGATAATTCAACGCCCTATTATCCACAAGCTAACGGCCAAGTCGAAGCAATTAACAAAGTTCTCATTACTATGCTTCAACGAATGATAGGGATTCATAAAACAAGTTGGCACACAATGTTGTTTTTGGCATTGTGGGCATATCGGACATCCGTCAAGTCCACTACTGGGTTTACACCTTTTCGGTTAGTCTATGGTGTGGAAGCCATTCTTTCTATAGAATGCGAGATACCCTCATTAAAACTAGTTGTTGAACTCCTACCCAACACTTCCGCTGAGGAAGAACGTCTTTTGTATCTTATGCGACTAGATGAAACTCGACGTGACACCACCCTAGTCATAGAATCTCAGAAGAAGCGTGTCAAGACCCAATATGACAAGCATGTCAAGCCTCGTGTTTTTTTCGAAGGTGATCTTGTTCTTCTCTATGAACAAGATCGAGATATGTTAGGAGTTGGGAAATTCGAACCCATGTGGCGAGGTACTTATATCGTTCGACGAGTTTTGGAAAAAGGATCTTATGAGTTGGAAGATTACGATGGTATCCCTTTGAGTGAACCCAGGAATGGGTTGTACTTGAAAAAGTACTATGCATAAAATCATCTATGCACAAGTACTTGTATTTTTATTGTATCATACGTTTTGTGTGTTCCTATAGTTTGCTTTTGTCGTTACTTGGTCTCTACCCTTATGTGACATTGTGTTTGATTTCTAGATGTCGGAGTCTTCGCTACCCTATATTGGCTTCGCTGATGGCGCTAGCCGTAGTACTCAGAACCTTGCTTCTGCTGCGTGGGCAATTTAAGCCCCTACAAACGAACTTGTCTCCTTATGAGGTGTGTGCCTCGGCCATGCGACCAAAAACATTACAAAGTATAGCATTGTCATTGAATTATTGGTTGATGCTATCTCTCTCGGAATTCGTCATTTGGTTGTGCGACTGGATTCGCAGCTTGTAGTACTACAGTTAAGTAATGTCTACTCTATTCGAAGTCCTACTTTGTTACGGGTGTATTTGCGAATTCGCCTCTTGGAACGTTATTTTGATCACATTGAATATCAACATATTCCTAGATGTCTAAATACATTAACAGATGCATTGGCTAATTATGTATTGGACAGACATTTGAATCATTTATATTCACACAATATAAGGTAAACTGGTAGAAGCCGTCTGTATATATAACGATCAAAAGAGGTTTTTACAAAAAAGTTTGTCTGAAGACCAAAATGTCAAAATCTGAAGCTTATAGCTTCTACAAAGTGACATCATGGATGACGTTCACGGTAACACATGATTTCCCTAGCAACCCTACGAAGCAGTCGACCCATAGATGTTGATACTCCTACAGTATGACATTGGTCACATCGTGGAACCTCTTCCAGAGGCATGTCTGGAATGTCTTCGGTCAGGCCCTATAGATTTTGTTCCACCACCTGATAATCCTCGACATATTGTGGTGCTACTGCTACCTCTCCTCGTTGCTGGATGGGAGAAGTGCCAAGAGGTCTATAAGGCCCAACATCTATGTTATCAACAAACGATTTTGTATTAGTTTTTGGACGAGCATATAAAACAAAAACATTTGAATATGATAAAAATTCACAAAACATTTAAAAATAAAAATGTTTGTACTTCTTACCAAGGTCCCCCCACTGAGCATCCTCTGGCAGTGCTAAATCCGTATCTCCTCGAAAATCCAAGCCAGCATAGGCATAGTCATCAACCATCAATAGCTGTGGTTGAATCCAGTCAAAGAAAGTATCATCATACTTGATGATTGGTCCAGCCACGTGCCGAGCCATAAGCTGACACCATCTCAACATCCTTGGATCCCTGAGACTCGGTATGTTCCACTCAACCTACAGCCTCAGTAATGGGACCCACTCCAGGAAGAAGGACACCAACAAAGATCCGTACCCGAATTGCTTCAGGTTGCCTCGTCTTCACTTGGTCAGTTGTCTTTTTATACTGTGAAGCACAGCATCTGCCCAGTTGAACACCCGCGGCTCAGTACACTCAATAGCATGCTGGAAGTAACTCTGTAATGCCATATGAGGAACATAACTCCCAACCATCCGAGCTATGGTGAATAGGATAGTACGGAGGGTCAAATCTCGTACCCCCCAGATAGCCACTTTTCCTTTCTTTCTCTCAGCCTCGGGAATGCAGTGTATATGACAATACTCACTCATCTGCAGCCCACCACCTCTGCTACCGGTTAGGCTCACATAGTACCCCCGCCGGGACAATCCGGTCAAAAAGTAAATATCCTCAATGTCTAAGGACAGTGTGTGGACCCCCACCTGAAATACCTGTTGATCAGGGTCCCACATGCGCACCAAGTACTCTAATAGTCTGACTTGGGCCCTCATGCCCGGGATGCAAAAGTATTTCAAGAGCCCATAGTCTCTCAAAGCAGCTATAGTAGGTGGATGATTTTCAGCCATTGCATTGTCCTCTTCGTGTTCCCTTTCACGCCACTCAAGCACCATGTTGATGGCCAAATATCTGCATAAGAGACACAACAAGAAGATTAGCAACTATTTTCATGAATTCATTCTCTTTCATTGGCTAAATTTTAAAAAACAATTTGAGCCTTGCGGTTCTCGCAGGTGCCCTATGTGCACAGTGCGAGAACCTTGCAGGTGGCCTTAAGCTCACCTGCGAGAATGCCTCATTCTCACAGGTCTCGTATGGCATGCCTGCAAGAATGGTAGTGCGCAAGTAGGGCTTGGAAAATTAAATGAAAAATGACATTTTAACCAATGAAATTACAAAATTAAACCATGAAAGTTTTAAGGACGAAGAGCCTACCTTACTTTCACAGACGTCTCGCTGAATGCTCTCTCGTAGCTCCTGCAATCTGACGCCGAACTTTGAGGGTAAAAGAGGGGTTTTTTGGAGCTCATATAGTGGAAAGGTAAAAATGATGTGGTAAAAAGAGTATTTACTCATTTTTATTTACTTTTATTATGTCATTTGGGTTTTTATGCTTATTTATATATTAAACCCTAATCCCTAATGTCATTTTGAGTGAACCTTTTGCAGGCGTGACGATTTTGATGATCATATACAGGGATACAGACATATTTTTCTTTGTCATCACGAGTTTTTTATTGTTTTTATGGTTTTTATATAAAAACCTCGAGCGTGGTCTTTTTCCGTTCTTGCGCTTGTAAATACATGAGAACACGATCAAGCATACTTTTATCACTTTTTCAGGCTCAACAAGGTTATACGAAAAAGGAACCCCCCTGGAGTCCTCTTTAAGCTATTTTCAAACTCTCTAAACATGAAAAGATAGCCGAGCGACCTTGCTATTTTCACGCTCGATAAAGTATTTGAAGTAAGCGTCTGGTGAGCGATAATTTATCTCTTTTTTGGTCTCATCCAGACTATTTTACAAAAAAGGAACTGAGAGAGTTCTCTTTTAAGTGTTTTTCCAAACTCTATAATCTTGAAAAACCTTCGAGTTTTCTATCTCTGGACTCATTAAACAAACATTGACAGACCTGTAATGGGACCGAACCACTCCTTCTTAGGGTTCGTTGAACATACTCCGAGGGACTCGTCCGAAGGATGAGATTACATCAACAAGCATATGTTATCCTCCTCAAGCTTGCGTAAAAATAAAGAGGTACTCGCCAGAAATGGTGGGGGGAAATTTTGGAAAGGGATATGTTTTCATCTTCATATTAATTGGCAGTAAGTGTCACTCTCGAACATGACACCCACTATTCATCATTTGAAGCCGGTTTGGGAAATCAATTTATCTCTCATTCGATTTGCTACAAGGTCATTCCCTGTGTCGTCTTCGAGTCAATGCTGCCAAATCATTGGTCGTGTCATTCATATGTTCAAGAGAAGTCCATCTGAAACCTATATTGAGTCGGCCATCTGCAGTTATCCATTCTCTCTGTGTTGGCCTTCCCTGTGTCCAGTATAATTCACATCATACTCTATTTCACCTTCAAAATCTGTTACTCATTTCGTGTCATTGATGGGGGATACATCAAGGCCCTCCTGTGACGATTTTTGTTCCGTCGACTTCAGCTCATTATCCGGAATCAAGACTTAGAAATTATTTGGTACCTTGGAGCTTGCATGCCTCAATGGCAGGTTTCCTCTCTTTCGACAGTGGGTTTACATCACTGACCCCTGATCGAAAGATTCCATCGGATGTTTGACTTCAACTCATTTTTCGCACTCGATGGATTGTACTTGAGTACCTTGGGAGTCATTGACATCAATGGTGATTTCCCTCGCACTTGTTAACGGTTTCATCAATGACCGGTAATCAAGTGGTTTCTACCATGTTCGACTTCAACACATGTAATCACATAGTTAGATTCGTACTTTGGGCGACGAGATTGAAGACCCTGGATATCATCTTTGTGATCCAAGTTGCGATGGGGTATGTATAATTTGTGACACATAGATCCACTGTGTATGTCTCGTGGCTATGTCGTCTTAATTTGAAATTTCTCGCATAGATCCACAGTGTATTCCGGGTGGCTATGCTATATTTTGATGGCATGGATCCACAGTGTATGATTGGTGGCCATGACCCATGTCTATAATGTCATCAGTCTATGATCTGAGTATGGGAATGCCTACCTTTTAATTGGTATATATGATATTATGTAGATTCCTGGTTGTTCGCAGGTTTTCAATTAGGTGTGCTCCTGGTTTCTTACACACACATGCAGCTTACAAAGTCTTTCAGTTGTCACTGGTTCCAACCTCATACTTTGGGGGGCATTCTGTTACCCATGATTTTGGTCATCAATATGATGTATTGATGATGGTGTACTCAGGCTCTTCATAAGAACTTTCTCCTGAGAAAAGTTACTTTCTTCTCTTTCCAGAAATCTCATTTTTGAAGAAGGTTCGCAGGCTGTTAATATATTTGCCTGCGAGAATGCCTGATTCTCGTAGGCTACCTTAAGCCAGGGTGAAAGAAGTTCACACTCTGTTGAACTGCTAGGGTGAAAACTCTTCCTAAAGCATGGAAAAAGATGAATTCTCGATGTTTCTAGAAGGATGGGTTGGCATTCGAATGGTTATCCTAGTACTGGATTCACTGATATTTTGGGATCATTCTTATCCAAGTAACTAATTCATTCTCTCTTATATATTGAGGGAATTCTCATGGAAAAGGTTAAGCAAGATTCATTGGAGAATTGGTGAAAAAATTGTGTGAAGGACTCAGCATTGAACAACAGCTTGGAGACTCTAGCAAGTCTATCAAGAGGATTTGATCTTGTTCATGCAAGGATTGAGCAAGTGTGTGTGTCAGAGCCAAGAGCCATCGAAAGGAGGTTTGCAACATCAAGGCTCAGGTTGTAAGCTTTACTTTCCATTAATATGATACAGTGGCATGTCCCTTTCCCATAAAGCTATTTCCACTTTATTGTGTAATTCCTTGATCATACACATAGGTTAACTGTTGAGTATATTGTGCTATCTTCACTTTGGTTGGTTTATGTTGTCTTGGTATGGACTTCACGAGATCACTGGAGCAACAAAGACCCTAGGAAGCGATAATAAGGTATGTTACTTGTTTCTTCCTCCTAGTTAATTCAATAGTCAAAACTTAGGGAAAGAGTATTGTCCTATCCTGTTTTGTTCTAGATCCAGGTGGATCTAGGGAGATCAGTTAGTGTCTGCACCTACCGATTAGTCTGATAACACTTACTGCCTTTCAATTTGCAGGGGCATGCATCGACGATTTGGAGTAACCCGCTTTTCACCTCGCAATTCTCTTGACGCTGACACATAACCCCTCAGTGAAACCGTGGTTTGGATTGTGGGACCGCCTTGGGAAATTATCTCCCATGCAACTTGGTTCCCCGCAATGCCTCCTATCCGTTGATCTCACTCTCCAATGGGATCTGACGGTTGAGACCTTATCCCTTGCTTCCTTTTCATCGGACGACCCTTGTTCACCTTTCTCTGGTTATCTAACTCCTGTGTAGATTCTGCAATGCCATTCCTCCTGATCTTTTCAACTCCACAGTCAGAGTTCGATCTGTAACCACGAGAATCTGACCAATAGACTCAGGCCATACCAGCTCGGTGTTTCAACCAGAAGCTCTGATACCAAACTATAACATACCCAACCACCCACATGTCGGGGTACGCTACCTTCAATCCTTCCCTTGGAATTATTTCTCTTACCGATACCTTTTTCAAATTTAAGGATGCATAAAAGAAAAGACTTTAATGACATGCACACTAGTAGTCAGCAAGCATGCATAGTCTAAAGATCCAATTAAATGATAATTAAATATACAACAAAAATACATTCATATACATGTAAATGATACCATAACAGAGATCACTTATCTTTATGAAAGATGACACCAACTGGCTGCAAATCAAAGATGTTCCACCCAACCGTAGACACTATTGTTCCAAAACTCAACAAACATGTCAACCTCGATCTAGGGCATGAATCCACAAGGATGGTTCCAGAGTGTTACTTGGCTTCCCAAACCAATCAACACCCAATATCGCACAAGCTTCCCAACTCTCACAGCAATCCAAGTACCCATCTCTCTTCTACCCAACTTGCACCACCCGAGAGAACGGACCTCCACCCTTCTATGCCACGCAATCCCTCAGGCAGTTTTTATCCTTATTCGAGCTCCAGCGCAACCAGTCCAGAATCTCAATGCTGGAAGTCTCAAGACTCGCAGCTATGAGCAATGCTGGACACAAGCCAACGCATCTCAGAAATGAAGGCCTCAAGTCACGACTGGATCACACCAGCAACCACTACAGACCACCATACCGTGGCTAATTCTTCAGCATTTTGGTTCCCTTTCCCAATCCAAGACGTGGATGAGGATGGATCAATGAATGGGTAAGTGGGTGCATGAAAGTGCATGAGTTAAATGAATGAACGTATAGGAAATCAACAAACAAGCCATCAGTCGAACCCCCCCATCAGACCAGAGGCAGGTTTAAGTAACTTTGGGGGGAATCAATAACCTCCTGGACTTCCCCAAGAATCTCACGTAATCGATCCCCTCCCTTAGACAAAAGGGGTAATTAAAATACGAATAAACACTTAGCCCCTCAAACCCCCTCTCTTGTGGAATAATAGCCCTCTATAAATCTAGTCCTTGTCCGTCTAGTAGCTAGCGATGTATTTATTATTAATAATGATAAAAAAAATTACATGTCTTGGGAACACTAGCCTTTTAATAATTTTTTGGGCACTCTGGCCTCTCAACATTGTAACAATACATTATTTAAAATGGGGATTCAAAACCTGGGGTGTTACAACCAGGAGAACTTTTTTGTGCTCACATACTTTGTCAATGAATCTGCAACATTCTTCAAAGTGTCAAACTTTTCCAGCAACACCTTCTTTTCTTCAACCATGTCTCTCACAAAGTGATACTGAACACCAATATGTTTTGTCTTCGAATGATAAGCTGGGTTCTTTTTCAAGAAGATTACACTATTACTATCACAATCTAATCTCATTGCTTGTTGTACTAACCCAATACCTGAACACAATCTCTATAACCATACCGCTTCCTTCCTTGCATGAGTGGATGCCATGTATTCAACTTCTGTAGTTGAGACTGCCACTACAACTTGTCTTTTGCTCATCCAACTGATTGCTCCCAAATAGGTTAAACATATACCCACTTGTAGATATTCTACAATCCAAATCTCCAACCCAATCAACATCAACAAACCCATGTATGTCCACCACTCTATCCAATCCTGGTCTTCCTTGGTAGTACAATCCATAACTGGTATTTCCACGAAGATACCTGAAGACCCTCTTTATTGTTTTCCAATGCTCCTTCCATAGTTTTGACATATACCTGCTCAAAAATCCCACTGTACGTGCAATGTCCAGTCTAGTACAGACCATTGCATACATCAAAATTTCAACTGCACTGGCATATGGAACATGGCACATGTCCTCTTCTTGTTCCTGTGTCTTGGGACACTGATCTGTAGATAACTTTACACCTATAGGAATAGGAACCTTGACTGGTTTACTTCCATGCATATTAAACCTCTGCAATATCGTCTCAACATATTTTCTCTGATTCAACCAGAGTTTCATGTTTGCACAATCTCTTTTAATCTACATTCCCAAAATGAAGTTAGCAACACCGAAATCCTTCATGTCAAATTTGGAGGATAGCTGCGATTTCACCTCCTTGATAACATCCATGTTATTTCCTACCAACAACATGTCATCAAAATACAACACTACATAAATGAAGTGATTAACAACCTGTTTGGAATATACACAGTGATCAACCCTACTTCTCACAAATCCCAATCCAAGGATGTATGTGTCAAAATTTTGGTACCACATCCTAGGTGATTGCTTCAGACCATATAGTGACTTCTTTAGCTTACATACAAGCTCTTTCTTTCCCTTCACTACAAAGCCTTTTGGTTGCTTAATGTAGTTTTTTTCTTCTAGATCCCCATGTAGGAATTCTGTCTTCGCATCCATCTATTCCACTTCAATATCAAAAGAAAAAATAATAGATAAAAGAAATCTAATAGACATTTACTTGGCAACAAGAGAAAAAATCTCACCAAAGTCAATTCCCTCTACCTGGGAATAACATTTTTCTACTAACCAAGCTTTGTATTTCTCCACTTTTCCTTTTTCATTATACTTCTTCTTAAACAACCATTTTCTACCAACATATTTTCTTCCAGCTGGAAAATCAACTATATCCCATGCCTCATTCTTATCCAAGGCATCCATTTCTTCAACCATGGCCTTCTTTCATAGTTTACTATCCTCTGAATTCACTGCTTCCCTGACAGTTTTGGGATCATCATTAGTAATAGATAAAGCAAAATTAGAACAAAAATCAGGTTGACTATACCTTTCTAGTTGCCTTCTTTCCCTCACTGATCTTCTCAATACTAGGGTATGAGGTTCTTCTTCTTCTGCTTCATCTTCTTCAGATGATTCAGTTTTTTAATCATCCAACTCAAGCTCTATTTTCTCAGGTTTGTCTTGCGTTGGTAGGAATTCCTGTTTGGACACATCTTTTGCCTCTCTAAAAACAACATCCCAATTGTAAACAATCTTCTTAGTTTCTGGGTTCCAAAGATTATAACCTTTCCCGCCATCTTTATAACCAATAAAGGTACGTTTTTCAGCTTTATTATCCAGCTTACTCCTATTTTCCTTTGGAACATGTACATAAGAATCACAACCAAACACTCTAAGATGTTCAAGAGAGGGTGTCTTACTAGTCCATACCTCATGTGGAGTTTTATCATCCAGCGTTGATGAGGGTGATCGATTGACCAGGTAACATGTTGTACCCATTGCCTCTGCCCATAATTCTTGTCCTAACTCGGCACCACTAAGCATGCTCCTTGCTTTTTCCATCAGTGTCATGTTCATCCTTTCTGCAACTCCATTCTGCTGAGGCGTGTATGGAGTAGTCTTCTACCTTGCTATACCACACTTCTTACAAAATTATTTGAATTCATTTACACATAATTCTCCACCATTATCTGTTCTCAATACCTTTATTTTCTTCTTTGTTTGATTTTCTACCAGAGCCTTAAACTCTTTAAATTTATCAAATACCTCATATTTCTTTCTGAGAAAATAAATCCATGTGTTCCTTGAGAAATCATCTATGAATGAAACATAATACATAGATTTACCTAGTGATGGAACATGCATAGGTCCAAACACATCATTGTGTATCAACTCTAAGATCCCCTTTTCTCTTGTAGCACCAGATGGGAATCTTACTCGATTTTGTTTACCATATATGCAATGTTCACATAAATCAAAATACAGAGTGTAATTAGACATACCTTCAACCATACCATTACCGTGTAGTGTTCAAAGGCCCTTTTCTCCAATATGTCTCAATCTTTGATGCCACATCATGGTCTTCCTTCTAGGGACAATATTGGCCTTGTCTTATTTATTTATTTACTCAGGGACAACAAAACCGTTACACCCATTAATGTAAGTGCTTCCCAACAACTTGTACAGGGTTCCACACCGAACTCCCCTCATCAATACCATTTATCCTCGTACCATCTTGCAAGTTCCCTTTCCCAATACAGTATCCACTCCTGCATCATCTAACTTGCTTACATATATTAGGCTCCTAGCTAGTTTTGGAATGTGCAGAACCCTAGGGAGAGTTCTAATCCTTCCATTTTTTAGTAGCAACTTAACCCTTCCACGTCCCATGATTTTGGTTGTCGATTCATCTCCTAGGAATACATCACCACCATCGTATTTTTCATATTCACAAAACCACTCCCTGTGAGGATTCATATGGTATGACGCACCTGAGTCGATCAACCATACATCACGATCTGCATGTGTACCTGTAGATGCCAGGTAAAAATCACCTCCTTCTTTAGTGGAGGTTTTCGCCTCTGTGGATGAGGTACTATTAGATCCCTTTGGTTTATCAACCTTCTTAGACTTGCAGTCTTTCTTATAATGCCTTGTTTTACCACACTTCCAACATTTCCTCAAAGATTTTCCTGGAGACTTAGATCTACCTACAGATTTAGACCCCCCCCCCCGAAGACTTACCAGGATTCTTGTCTTGGGTAAGACCTCTTACAAATAAAGCATATGTGTTATGGCCATCCATTCTTTTCCTCCTCATCTCCTCAGATAAGAAGGATGAAACTACATTCTCATACTTCAATGTAAATTGAGTGATACTACCAATTGCTACAACCAGATTATCCCAAGAGTCTGGAAAAGAACATAAGAAAGTAATACACTTATCTTCTTCTGCAATCATAATATTAACATATACGAGTTGACTTACCAGGGTATTAAAGGCATTTATATGTTCTATCACATAATCTCCATCTTCCATCCTAATATGATACAACTTATTTCGAAGAAACAACTTGTTTACCAGGGACTTTGATTGATACAAATTCCCTAACTCATCCCATAGTTCCTTGGTCGTAGATTCTCCCGAGACATTCAACAACACTGAATCTGCTAGGCAGAGTTGAATAGTACTCCTTTTTCTTTTGTCCAACTTCTCCCAATCTTCCTTCGACATACCAGTAGGTGGTGTACTAGTAATTTGTGTACTAGCAGGTTGTGTACTAGTCAATTGTGTGCCAGTAGGCTACGTACCAGTAGGTTGTGTACCATGGTCCACAATGATCCATTGTTATTTGTCTACAAGAAGGTCCTCCATATTGAGTTTTCATAGCTCAAAGTTTTTACCGTTGAACTTCTCTATCTCGATTCTAGAAGAGCTCGTCATTCCTCTTTCTACACTCGAATCACCACTGCAAGAGCTCCCACTGAACCCAGGATTATCACAGACCCAAGATAAACTTTATCTATCAAGATTGATCCAAACCCTCAACAACAAAGGCATCCCCTTGAAGCAAAAAACAAGCTCTGATACTACATGTAAGTTTTAAACCAATGAAGTAAAGCAATGCATACAGATTCTTAAGCAAAACAAAAATTAATTAATGACTCATTCACATAGTACACATAGACTTATGCTGTGAACCCTCAACCTAGAGAAAACCAACCTTCCTTGGTGTTGCGGCTTTCAACTCTTTATTGTATTAATTTCACCATTCACCATACAATATATACAATGTTTTAGGTATTTTGTAGCTACCAAAACCCTAATCCCTTAATCCGGGATTAATTTAGAAAACAACTAAAAATAGCAAAATCCGCTAAATATAGCAAAAACCACCCAAAAAAAAATTTCGGGGCGTTGCTTTGAACCCTGTCGGCTTCGGGATACTGCCCGGAGCTGAATGTTGTGCGTAACCAGGGGGGCATACCTAGCCCCCCTGGGACCCCCCTAGGAAAGCGCCTGACGCACATAACACACAGAGTGAAGGAGTTTGGGATCGTCAAACGCAGTTGTCAAATTTGACGTGCCCACACACGCACATGCAAGAATATAACACATACCCAACATAAATAAGCTGAAATTGTAAAATGCAGCAGAAAACAAGCTTGCTGGAATGGTGGAGGATTATCTCTGAGAAGAGATGTGACGGTTGTGCTCAATCACAAGAAAAGATGAATACAATGAGGCTCTGAAGGCCTTTTTACAGTAAACATGAATTTCAAAAACCCTAGACATCCAAAAACCTAACCCTAGGAGATGAAGCGCCAAAAGTCATGTGGGCCCTGTTTGGGTAAGTTAGTACATCAACTTCCTGGGGTCGTAACTTTTTCATACAATCTCTGTTTTAGGCGCACGATAGCCCGTTGGAAAGGTATCATCGAGGAGATTCATTTTGCAGGATCAATCAGAGCCTTTGGCTATCTTTGAGAAGCTCGATCCCGAAAAAAATTCATTTAGGCCCTCAAAATGGCCCCGGAAGTTAAAAACTACTAAAAATAGTAAATTGCCAAAATTGCCAAAAAAATGTTTTGAACGAGTTGGAAAAGGTGGGTGGCCACCTATATCCACCTATATCATTAGCACACATAGTATACCCTTTGTATCATATACATATAAACCAAAAACATAAACAATTCCATGCGGGGTGTTGGTAGAGGTGGTCTAATAGACAAAAGAGACACGAGAGGGTTAAAGCCATATTGGATAGGTTCTATGGAAATGTGTGAATGACACGTTCACCAACAACTCATCACGATTGGTAAAAGTGGAGTGTGTAGTGATTGGAGCTTGAAATATATTTAAGTTTGTAATAAGAATCCTTGTACTGGATTAATGTCTACCCTGAGGTCAAAGGAATGTAATGTCCCAATTTAGGCCCTTGGGATGTACTAAATTATATGATGTATAAATTGTAAATGTGTTGGTAAGAATTCCATATGCATTTCTCAAGGTCAAGGCCCGAGTAGTGAATTGATAGGAATGTATTTTATTAATATGCTTTTATGGACCATGTGATAAGCTTGCCAACGGTAGACTCAAGCTATGTAAAAATTCATGTTGAAATATCATATAGAATGCTCCAAATAGCTTCTAGAGCACAATAGGGGCTATGATTCCACAAGAGGGGAATAGGAAATGGGACCTAAGAGAAATTAAATCCTTCGTTTCTAAGAGTAACTGTTGGATCTCATCTTGTTTCCACCACGTGCCATCAATGAAGTCATCCACCTACATTAACTCATTAAACTAATCATTGAATGCATGTAAGAGGTTGGTTGGATAGGTTTTTCACATAGTTATGGAAGCTTGGGCCAAGTACACCATTCTTTTTTACATGCATAATGTCAGTGATCATCTTCCTTGACTTTCCCATTCATATCAAGGGCATGCATTCATGCTAGAAAAGGTGACAGTTCAAGAGGGGGGGGAGGCAATGTATAAATCAATATACACACAACAAAAAAAGAAAAAAAAAACAAGTAATAATGAACTATAAACTATGAACCATGAACTAAGAACCAAAAACCAATCAGAAAAACTAACCAAGAAATAAACCATGTGCAAGAGTAAGAGTGGACCTAGGTGGAAGATATAATGTTGTAGGCATGCATAGCGGTTGGGCTTCAAGGGAACCTTCATCCATAGAGAGTTTCTACTCATTGGATGCTCAAGAACCAAATATTATTCTTGCAAGCAAACACCCAGAAGGCACATAATAGATTGGGCTCCTTTTGTCGACTCCAAAGAGCATTGGAGAGAAGATAATGTTGAGGGATTCTGGATTAGTGAAAGATTATGTATTCCTTGTGTTGTGTGGGGTAGTATAAGAGGGAATCATGGTTGCGTGATCCATAGAAGAATTTCCTAGAGTGTCGTACAATGAGCTTAGTGGTTGGGATGGGGTGAGAGAGGTATATAACCATGACTTGCAGGGATAATGTTAAGAATGGAAATTTGTGTCAGAAAGTAGAAACCTTGGCGAATCTTACTAGTCCTTAATATGCAAACTATAAAATGTTTGGTGATGTTTTTGTAAAAATATTCAAATTTCTAAGTATTTTATATATTTTGTATAAAATTTGGGCTATTTTTAAGGTAAAATAATTTTATTCTATAGAATTTGGCGAATCACTTTTAGAAAAAATAGAAATTTGTGAATCTTTATTTTTTTGAAAAAGCATGGAAAATTATCCCATGGGTGATATAAATCCCCTAAAATTTTCCCTAAGGTCCATGAGGATGGATTCCTTCACTTTGGTCTGCTCATAGCTTGGATTGGGGGTGGTATTCACGATGAGTATTCAAGAAACAACGAACAATGGACAACCATTGATACTCTATGAAACAATTGGGGTGTAACCTTTCATTTTTCCGTTAGTCTGGAGATGCTATGAAGTGTTCATGGCCAATGTGGTCCCTACATGGTGGAATATTTATTTCCAAAATTTGTTGGTACATTTGGGGTCTGTATCACTAATGACGACATTTCCAAAATTTGTTGGTACATTTGGGGTCTGTATCACTGATGACGACATTTGGGAAACCATGGAGTTTATAAATATTTTTCACATAGCTGCTAGTGATTTGATTAGCTTTATTTAAGAGTAGTGGTAAGAAGTGGAACCACCTCACCAAGAATTAGATGATGATTTGGCATGACCAAAAATAATTCTAAAGCTATCACATTAAAGTTACAATTATTGTAAAGTGCATAAAACATATTTTTAAAAATATCAAAATGTTCTAGTCTTTCATTTTGTACGTAAAAATCAAATTAGTTACAATTAACATTGAATAAATCTTTACTAAGACCAAGAATATTTTGGGTTGTCTTGTTCCAAGCCATACAACTTATATTCTAGCCCCTTTTAGTCTCTTCCTTAAGGCAGCGATGACTATTGTAAATGGTTTTCTCCCTCCTATTAGTCTATCCCCAAACCTATGCATAGTTATCCTAAGTCTTAACTTGAATATATATTAATTAATTTTTCTAGTCCAATAAGTTCTTTTAAATTATGTACATCACTTTACTTAAACCAATCAGAAACATGATCGTCTTAATTGGCCCCATATTGAGGCAAGAGAAGAAGCATAAGGATTCAAACTTAGGAAACGAGATATGTAATATATGTATTTATGCTAGATACACAACAAGGTGGATTAAAGCTAAGTTTCAAGTTAGCATTAATTCTAAACATCAAATGTTTCTGTAGTCATAGTTAATCATATCTAGTTCAAAACCCATAGTCCATAACCAATTACAATATACAAAGGCAACGACTTTGGTGTCTCATGGCATTCATTGAGTTTCCCACTGCCCTCCACTTCCACTTGGTCACTTGCATACAAGTTCCTTCTAGTCTTTTGTCTGCATTTCTACAGGCACTTCCCTCCCTTATTGACCATCAAAGAAATACAACCCAATTTCATCATTCTCAATTTTGCAGGTAGAAATAGTCAATCCGTTGTATATGCTCTTGGGTATCGATCTCAAACAAAATATACTTTTTCTTATCCCACTACTACTTCTATAATTGGATATAAAGTGGAGCGGAATGCCTCTCGAACAAGAAGGGGCACTTAGTGAGGTACTCATTCTTAAATAAATGGGCCATCAACTCGTTGTTTCTTCCTTATGCACTTATGAAGAAGCTCGTGACTTTGATGGCTACAATGATTGTAGGGGATCCAGTCTATTAAGCATTTATGTCCATGAACATTTGACATGAGTCATTTGGTCCTCACCTTTTTACTACTATGGGCTTTTGTTCTTCCTATAATGGTCCTAAGTACTAGATTACACTTCACACCTTAGTCTCTTGTGCTTGAAAGATAGATATTATTTTTAGATAACTACATGAGGAAAAGATTAAACCAGTGGAATGATTGAACCTATAATTTTGCAGGAAAACCCGATAAATCAGAAAAGGAATAGGTGAGATTAGGGTTTGCTTACCTTTTCCATATGGGCGCCCCTTCTCACGCTAAGTTCTATCCCTCCTTTCCCTTCCTTTCAAAAGTAGTTCCTCTTGAATGGTGTGAGTGAGCCACAATTCGAACATGGACAGTGCTTCACTAAACACTCAAGGTAAGACTCCTCTAAATAATTATGTTTTGAACGTCTTTTCTTTAAAATTTGGTTTATGATATAGCCAAGCTCAAGTCTCAAATCTAGCTTGTGTTTCTAGAGGAGGAAATAGACCACTTAACCAGGGTCTTTAAGAACATTGGATATAGATACAAAGACATCAAAAAGGAAATGAATAAGAAGGATAGAATGACTCGTGTCCAGAATGATCAAACCTGCAACCTAAAAGCCTTTCTTCCCTACATTCGAGGTGTCACAGACAAGATTGCAAAGGTTTTAAAAAGAAAAGAAATTGTAACCTCCTTCAAACCCCTAATCACTATCAGACAAAGAATGAAGTCTGTAAAGGACCCTATAGACCAGCAACAAGGAAAAGACATCTACAAGGTCTCTTGCTCATGTGGTAAGTGTTACATTGGGGAAACCGGATGATCATTTTAGGTAAGGATTAAGGAACATGAAGCAGACATTAGAAATGAACGTACTCGCACTTCAGCCTTAGCAGAACACTCACTTAAAACCAAACATCATGTCTGCCTTGAGGATGCTAAGATATTAGCAAAAGAGGATCATTACTACAAGAGACACTTAAGAGAAGCCCTAGAAATAATCAAACACCCTAACAATATGAACAGAGATGGTGGCCTAGAAGTAAGCAGATTTTGGCGCCCATTAATCAACCAACTTAGGGACCCTCATAGATCAAATCAGGTATGACACCTTCCTCCTCCTTTTCCTTGCTTGTTTATGTTCTACTTTTGAGTCGGTAACTAGATTTAAAGATCTAACTAACCCTGTACTACCTACTACATAATTCTAATTATAAAAACTTAATACTATATATATCACTAATTAAGCTATATATACCCTAATCCTATGACACTTTATACATTAATACTCTTTACATCCTAATCACTTAAAACCTAATTCTTAAATCAACCCCTACTACTTAGTAGCACGTTAAAAAACTCTAACCCTTGGTTTATTTATATATACATAACATTATCATAATCAGACCTAATAATGATAATCGTATAAAATTCACTTTTTAATCCAGTAAATCCACTTAATCTTAAAATATGTTATACAATCAAATGTTAATAATTAATATAATAAGATGAAACTCAATCTAAATCTAACCCTAGATTTATATTTACTTACACAAATTTGAAACATTATTAAACAAACTATTAGAAACCCTAGACCTATATACATATTTAGATATATCAACACTTAAAAATCACTTATGTTATATTATTAATTAGAACTAAACAATAATTAAAACACTACTAAACAAACTACTAGAATGATCCAGGTGGATATCGGTGGCCACCCACCTTCTCCAACTGGCCCAAAACATGTTTCTGGCAATTTTGGTAATTTACTATTTTTAGCAGTTTTAACTTCCGGGGCCATTTTGAGGCCCTAAACGATGTTTTTTGGGAA
>ML776925.1:614845-665594 GCA_009831015.1 Picea engelmannii
CTTCATTGTAGCAGGTTTCTTTATTTTATGAATAAAGAAGAATTGAGATGTTTTGGCTTGTCTATCTTATTGCATATGGTTGAGGTATGTTCCATGGTTATCTCTTTCTGTTATTTGCTGCATACACACATATAAACACATCTGAAAGGTAGATCAACAAAGTGTTTGACGAAATACCACAACCAGAAAAAGGTTTTAAAAAGACACCAAAACAGTGATGATCCTTGCATAATGGCTTGGGATCATTACAATTCCTTCTTTCTTTGAATGGATGGTGGACCTATTCTATATCAAGTGGGTGGTGTGTTGATATAATAAGTAATGAATTATTCATTTGATGGGAAGGGAGGAAGGTTTCCTTCTTTGTTCCAAGCAACTTTGGATGGTGATGATCAAATCCTAGGGATGAGATGGTCTACCTTAAGAGATAGATGTGTAATAAGAGATTGGAGATAGATATCCCTCAGATTATCTTAGAGTTTTTTCCTTATCCTTAGGGCCTGACGCTTGTTGGTGGCACCTACTAGAATTGGAGTACATTTTCTCCTTGACCAACTTAGATTACAATACATATTCCTACAAGAAGGATGTGTGGACAAAAAGATGATATTCTCTCTTGTTGAACTGTGATAATTGGGATAATTCTCTCTCCAAACTCTACGTCCCCATACTTCCTACTCTTTCTGTGTATGGTTCTAAAGATTTGAAGTAAGGATTTTTAGATAGTTCAATTAAGAACTAAACATGCATCTATATACTAAACTCATCCATATATAATTTAGGGTGAGGTCTAGCATATTTCTAAAAAATAGGGGTCAACCCCTCTTCTATAGTTTAGTATATATAGACTAATCTAACTGAATATATTCACTGCCACTTATCCTAACTAAATAGTTTATTAGTAGTATTCCCTTTGCACTATGGATTGAATTTTCCCATTTCTTTAGATTATGTTATTATTTCTTCTTGCACCTTCCCTGCATTATGTTATTACGATAGTGCTTCCAAGGGTACAATCCCTAAGCTTCCCCTTCCAACTAGGCCAAAAACCTAAACCATTTCTTTAGTGAGTTTGCATGGGAGTACAACTTTAATGGAGTACATGAAATGGAGTATAGCTTTGATGACCAAGTGAATTAGTGATTTATAAGCTTCTTGATAGTGATGATGGTGGGAAAAGAGCTAGGAGATTTGAGTTTTAGAAAGGTATGGGTGAAACCAAACCTCAGATAAGATCTAACCCTATTACTTAAGCTCTAGTAGGCCCAATCCTCAAATCATTTCTTAGAGCCATAGATAGGAAGGGTGACACATAATCTCAATTGGAAACAATGATCCTATCAATGTGCAAGATCGAAACTAGAACTATTGGAAAAAGGTAGTTAGCAGTACAAAGATGCAGAGGCAGGGGATTGGGAGATTTAGACCCTAAGATATTGTAGAAAAAAGGTAGGCGGAACAAGGTGGCATTGAAAAACTAGATATATATAAAATAATGAGAGATAAGACATTGAATTTATTTCCATCAAATTGATCTCATTTATCATTTGAAACAGAGCTTATCGGTACTTCACCACCAATACTTCAATCCTTTTCATTGGAATCCTTCTCACTAGGCCAATCAGAAGTTATTAAGAACAACAAGGGGATTACTTCCCTTTCATTCTGGGGGAACCCCAAGCATAAAGCCAAGATCAAAGAAATCACTATCAAAACTATAGCAAGGTGGCACAAAAAAAGGTGCAAAAATGGTAGACCATTCTAAATCCCTAGGAGCATCTTACTGATAACGAAGAACAAGAGAAATAATTACTCATTTCTCACCCACATGAGCTTAAACCTCGAATGGATAGTATGATCAGGAGTAAATATACTTACATGCACTATTGGAACTATCTATTGAATCGAGAAAGGGGAAGCCCTAGAAGAATAAGATGAATTGAGAACTAAACGAGAGTTGAAATGCACAAAACCAACAAAACCATATCCTTGAAACAAAATTTCCTCTATCAACCACCAACCCATTCCATATCCCAAATCAAGATGTTTAGAAATGAGCTTGTGAGTATCCTCCACTTGAAAACCATCCTACCTCTTTTGGACAAATCCACAAGTCCCTAAATTTGACATATTGTTTCAATTCGTAGGTCTACCATGTGGCCCATAAATCATACAAATACATCAATGTGCAGTAAAATGTTTATTTGGATTAGAAATAGTCTATCACGTTTTCATGTTGTATAAATGGGAGAGAAAATTTGAAATATTATCTTCTTGTTCTAGTGTTGTAATCAAGGATAAAGTACAATAATTTGTCAGTAGATCCTCACATAGATAAATACATGTTATAGCATCAAATATAGAAGCACACAAGCATATAGATAGACATACACAATAGTGGGAGAACCATCAAGGAATTTTATTAGATATAGCCAAAAAAACCTCTGCCTTTCAATTACATGATGATGTATGTGTGTGTGTGTGTGTGTTGTACAATTACTAGTCGGTTACATTAACTGTCACGTCGGATGACTCTAATTTCCTATTCGACCATCTTCCCTAACCGACTACTACAGTCGAATCGACTGGGGGATCTAGTTGGCAGAGCTGACTAGCCCCTACAACATCCCCCCCCCCCAATTCCTTTCTCGTCTCGAGCAAAAGGGGAATTTGAAAAAATTACAAAATTTACAAAAACTTTCCTCCAAGTCCTTCTGGGGATATTACAAAATGAGAATAAGGAGAAAGAAGAGAGAATGTTGGTTTTGAATGTGGATTCTTCATATCTTTTTTGGTTGTATGTTTGTGTCCTGAGGAATCTATCATTCATGCATCTGCGCACCAACTAGCAAGGGTGTTGATTTTTTTGGAATATGCAACTCTTTGAACCCTTCGATGACAATTTTTGGTGTTTTTGATTGATGACTAGAAACTGGTATGTTTGATTCATAGGGTACATGATTGAAAAAATGGAAGTATTTTCGCTATGTTGAAGGTCCCTCCACCTGCTCTGCAAGTGCCTCTGGTAAGTTTTTAAATGTTGTTTGATAGATGGTTGGGGATGACTATAGAAAATGCATAGAGAGAATCTCCCATTCCTAGACTGAATGTTGTGCCTTTGTTTCCATTGTCTTTATTTGTCTTATAATTTCTAATTTTTCTGTTAAAGGTGCTTCATTTACTGATGTCAACTATGGGTTGACGTTTTTCTTCATTTCCTCAGTTTTTTATTGTATTTTGTCAGGGTGATTTATATCTTGGTCTGTTACCATATGGACTTTTCTTGCTTCCTTTATCCATTCTCTTTTTTGTCGTGTCAAGTCTAGCTTGGCTTCTTTTTCTTCTTCTAACTAGCTCGAGATAACATGCTTGGATTTTTCATCAATAGAAAAAAGTCGGGTTGCTTCCAAGATGGAAAATGTAATTTTTTCACTTTAATTTTGTTGTATACATTAGAGAAATATGTCAGCCAATTGTTAAGTACTATGCTCAAAATGATTTCCTGGGATCTGGCCCTCTCAAATTGGTCTTGAATCCCCTTGAATTTTTTCATGTCAGATTGTAGAATTAATGTTGTCTGTTGGGCAAGTCTTTCCTGGTTATTTCTCAATTTCCAGCTGCTTTGCTTTTTTAGATCCTTATTTTCTTGCCTCAAATGTTGGATTTCTTCTTGGTTATTCGTCGTTGTGCTTATAATTGAGTCGATTAACTTTTTTATTGCAGCTAATGGGTCTACATATTCTATCTATTGTTATAGGCCCAATGTTTCTTTTGCTAAGAGTGTGGTATCCTTTAATATCTATTTTTCTTTATTTCTTCTAGCCATAAGTCAGGTACCATCTCTTTTGGATCTTTTCCATCCAGTCATTGATTCCTTAGATAATTCATTATATAATTCTATTATTTGTTCATCTGATGTGATCCATGGATTGAATATTGTTTCTGCAGGCTGTTCTAATTGTTGTAAAAGTTATGACTTTAGGGTTGGTTCTCTTTTGATGTTTAGTCTTTTGATTTTTTATGGACTTTTCCTCCCTGTTCCCTCTGCTTGTCGAATTCGGTGCCAATGCCTTTATTAGATTAATTTTTCCCTTAAGTCTGGTCAACATTTTCCTCTGTTTCTTCTTGGTTAATATGATTCTTGACACCCTGATTTTCTTCCTATCCTCATGGGATTATATGCTCTGTATTGGCATTGTCCTAAGGAGATCCTAAATGATTTGTATGAAGATTTCCATGGGATGGATTTTCAAAAAGAAGATTTGAATTTAGGATATTGGTAGGTTCAGACCTAGGTTGTGTGTCATCAATTCTGGTTTAGACTAGTCCTGGACCTGTTGCTTCTGCTATATGTTCAACTAGATTTTTTTGTTGGTGTTGACCATCTGTTGGTCGAGATATGAAGGTCATAAACTCTTCGATTATGACATTTGACCTATTGTCAATATTTGTTTGATTGGTATCGTCATGATCTTTTTCTCCCGAGTGCACTGCAGTTCCTTGGTTACTGTGGTGGGAAGGTGATTCAGATGGTGTTTCTTCTAATGATACTTGCCAATGACCTTTCCTAGGATTCTTTTTATGTCCTGCTTTCTTCCTTGTTGGACTTGTTTCTTCAACAATTGGTGTAGCCTTTGGAGGAGTCGACTCTCTTGTGAGGTCAATTGTACGCTACATTTTTGGCATTAGTTCTTTGTTGAGGTCAGTTCAAATCAGTTTCGATCGACGCGTGGCGACTGGTGTCGATCAACCAATGCTCTATTCTTGTTGTTCCACAATCCTCTATTTTTTTCTGTCCATGTTTCCATTTGTTTTTCAAGAGTGGCCTTTGTATTTCTTTCTTCAACCTTATTTGCATTTGTTGTTGCTATTATTTATTGAAATTGAGGGCCAATGCTTGAATTCAAGATATGTTGGGTTACTGCTTGATCTTTTTCCCTCTGTCAAGTTTTCTCAGCTAGCCTGTTTGTGAAAGATGTTATTTTTTCCTTGATTAACGCTTCTTTGAAATTCAGGGTTGTATCTGATTTGAATGTTTGATTCCATATGATATCAATGTCTTTTGGCACTATTGAAGCCTCAATAACATTCTTTCCCATGTGTTTTTTCTCCTATTTTTTCTTCGTTGTCAAAGTCTGTTTTTCCTGAGGAGTGGCTGGAATGTCGAGATTTTGTACAAAGGGAGAAGTGTATAAATCGGCTTCCCTTTATTCTTCCTATTCATTGTCGGTCAATGGTGTAAGGATATATGAAATATCGCTTAGTACCTTTGGGGGGGATTTTGTTTGATACCCCAATTGTTTATCAAGTTCTTCAAAAATATGAAGTTTAGTTGGTTGGTAGTCCAACTTTTCTCATGTTGGTCCTCCGTTGATGCCACACTGAAGTTTAGTGTAGTTGAGGCTTAATTGGATGTGACCTCTTGGTGGTAAGGCTTGACAAACTTTTTTCTCCACTCACCATTTGTGGGAGACATTCTTTATGTTGGATTACAGAGAGATAGGGTGAATCAGTAATAGAGCTATTTAATCCTTTTTAACCATAGTATATAAGTGTTGTTTATATTTATGATCAATTTATGATTATCATTCAACAAGTGCAGAATAAATAAACCATGAAAAATGAGCAATCATACACATACATAGTACACCAATATTTTTATATAGAAACCTAATGCAAGAGAAAACCACAAAATGTTTTTTCTTATATGTCTTTAAGAATTACATTCATTGTAAGCACCAACTTCCTTTGTTCTCCAGCTGCAACTGAAAGGAGTCTCCAACCCCCTATATTTTCAGGCTATAACCTAAAGGAAGATATGACTCCCTAATTCTCTCACTACATCCAGAAGGAGGCTATAACCCCCTAAGTTCTCTGGCTACAACCAAAAGGTAGCTACAACCACCTATCATTGCCTCGCCCAACCACCTTGAAAGATATAAGTATTGATGAAACCATTATGACATTGTCACTGTGAGATATACCACTATAAACCTGTACCAATTTGTGCCAACTACCTGTAACCAACATGTACCAATAAATGTAGTCAATGTTGTAACCTAGGTCTTCACCCATACCCTTTTCCCTCATTTCAGTCATGACACAAGGTACAAGGCACAAGGCACTCATTTCAAGTCATTTGGTTGCGTCATTCTCTCATTTCAGAGTGACACGTGTCACTCTAATTCTAAGACACGTCACTTCGGGACCGTACTACTTCAAGATATTTTCACACCACACATCCACGTTGATATGTGGCATTCATCTAGCACTGGCACGTGGAAACTGTCAATCGAGACATTTGGCACCCATTTTTGGCACATTTGGGGCCGACATAAGCATTATTTAAAGTGACACACGTTACCCTCCTTTATGTGACACGTCAGCCATTGATGTCAGGCTGCCACGTTAGATTCATGAGATATTCCTCTAGGGGATTTAGATGCAGCGCAAATCAAAAACCTCCGAAGTCCGAAATTCCAAAGTGGTTCACCCACGTTTATTGCACATTTGAAAAAGATAAAAAAGGGTCGTCAAACAAGGAACGGGGAAACTACATGTCCAGACTCTAGAAAAGCACAACATGAATTGCTTCTATCCTCAAAGAGATAAGTGGGGGAAAGACACGACCACACTTTCAGTTTTCTCCGGTGGCCTCCAATAGCGCACGTGCATGCCATGATCGATACAAAACTCAATTATGTCTTTCTTGGTCATTTATGTCATATCTCAGTTCACTCCAACACATGCATCAATATTATTTCATTGTAGCAGCAGTTTCAGAAGTTTAATTGCATGGTTCCTTTTAGTTTCAAGCATAATCAATGGTCTTCTATGATAATAACCACTCAGTTTTGATTAATTCAAGATCGAAGTATTCTTTGATATACTCCAGCATGTGTTTAGTCCAGTTAATTAGTTTTTTTACAACTGGTAGTATAGAGTTAAGCCTCAATCCCAGATGGACGAGAGCCTCTACAACTCTTATAAATATGCAGTTTCTGTATGTTTTAAAGAGTGGGGGGGGTGAGTTTTTGGAGAAGAATAGAAGCAACAGAAGGGTTGGACTTTCTCAGATGACTGTAAAGTTCTCCACCTAGTTAATATATGTTGATGGCATTTGTGTTCTCTTACTCAAATTTGTATGTGTTTAATCTTGTCTTGAATGCAAATTTTTTGATGTGTGCAATGTACATTTCATTATTCTTTCAGCCATTGTTGGCTATTGGTCATGTATTAAGGAAGAAAGAGAAGATTAAGGAAGAATAAGGACAAAGTATGATTTATGCTGGAAGCACGCAAATTGAGGAAGGGTCGAAGTGGTCAAAGAAGAAGAAAAGAAGGAGTGAAGTAAAGGAAAAGTGAGTCATTAAAGGAGAAGATTAAGGAAGACAAAGAAACAAGGAAGATGAATCATGGACAGGTCAGCAAGCGGAAGAAGACACTAATAGGTGCTTTGGAGCACCTCATGGAGAAGAAGGAAGGACAAGTTGGCGAAGTCCTTAAAATGCGGGTCATGTGGATCGAGAGTTTTGGCACCTAGGGTTTTTGACCTAGGGTTTTGGTACCTAGGGTTGTCTAAGAGTCATGAAATGTATAAAAATATGTCTAGAAGATTTGAGAGGGGTTGTTCGTCATTGGTTGTTGTTGGTAGTAAGCAGTATTGAGAGATAGAAGTGTTTGTATTCTGGATCTTCAACTGGGTGGGAAGATCAACCTTGCAGATGGGTGAACATGAAGGAGAGAGAGAGAGAGAGAGGATCTATAGCTAAGTGAGCAGATAGAACTGTATATTTTCATCTAATATATCAAGAAACATAGTTTTGTGGACGTAGCCCTAGGGAGAGGGTGAACCATGTAAATCTTGTTGTTTTTTGTGGTTGATGTTGTGAATTTTCTTTATGTTATATTGTTATTGCATTGTTGTGTTAAGATAGGGGATATAACTAACTTCGCAAAGCTAAGGATAAGGTTTTTAAACATATCTAGGATATATTGTGTTGTTTCTCTGAAACCATCATGCATTTCCTCTAGTTGTAGACACCTGTGTCCTACAACCCCCTATTGCTACTTCGGGTGACACTTCATCTTCTTCACAGGTGTTGCCTAAAGGGCCAGTAGTTAGGGTTTGTTGGTGCATTGTTAGAGTTTAACCTTGGGTCTTCCCTTGTTCTAAAAAATGGTTCCATTTTTGGGACCGATATCTTCTTGAGGGAATTTCAAGGTGGTCCCCATCAAAGACAGAGATTTAGAAGTGGATAGAAGAGAAAGAAAGGGACTTCGCTGAAACCCATAATAAGAACCCTAGCATTAGTACAAAATATTGGTTGGGAAAGTACATATTTAATGACGTGCATGAGATTTTCTTTGGAGGAGTTCATGAGGAGTTGTACAAGTGGTTAGATAGATTAGAAGATACCCAATTTGAGATCATATTGAAACCACCAGTGGTTTGGACATCGGTGTTGATCAAGAAAGTCAAGAGAGTAGATAACACTATGTCTAGAGCGGTGGATCTCTGGTTTGATAGCACTATTAGAGGGTACATTACTGAGTTTTCTATCGACGGAGTAGAATCATATAGTCAAGCAGAGAGATATTTATTTAAGGGATCTAGAGTGAAGTTTCTACACTTTTTGAAGCTAAATATCAAGATGCTATTGCATGAGAAGAATATCCTGAAGATACAGTAATTAGATGGATTTTAAGGCCAATGTTCAAGAATTCAGAAAACGACAGTGACGCAGAGGCTAGACACACACGCAGTGGGAGATCATTCAGAAAGGTTCCTCTCATGGACCTATTTAAGAAGAGTTACAGGCCATTGAATCAAGACGAAGATTTCTACAGTGAAGAGGAATTAGGGAGGTCAGATGAAGAGTATTCAAATTTCACAAGAACAGAAGAAGTAGAGACTAAGGAACTTCGTCGGGAAGAACCAAAAACTTCAGGGACTGCTCCTACTATCGAAGTAAGTATTGTTACTCCTCCTATTGTTTTAGCAGGATTAAGTAACCAAAGTAACCAGAGTAGTCAGAGAAATCAGAGTACTATTACAAGAAGTTTAGTACATACTCAGTCAAGAAACCAAGGAAGATCTATGGCAGATGAAATGAGGTTACCCATATTCAGAGGAGATGGATCTGAAGATCTTGACCAACATTGTTTCTTATGCGAAGCTATATGGACATTAAGCAATTCATCGATGAATCTCTCAAGAGAGATCAACTTAGTACTACCTTGAGGGATCACGCATTGATTTGGTACATGAAGTTTGTTTTAGGATCTATACAACCTAATCCACTGAAAGACATTAAGACTGCCATAAGTGCAGATTTCAAGAAACCTAAGACGAAGTCACAGTGCATTACATAGTTAAAATAAATTAAGCAGAAGGTGACTGAATCTGTTTGGGAATTTGATCATAGGTTTAAGACCCATATAGGCCATTTAAGTTTCCAAATTCTAGATGAGAAGCATAAGGAATGATTCATCGTTTCTCTCCTGCCACACATTAGAGTCCCTCTGATGCAAAAAAAGGTCGCTTCATAGGCTGAAGCATTGGAGATTGCCATGAAACTAAAAGCATCCCCTGTAGGAGAATCTAGCCTAGGTATGAGTTAGGTTTTGAATCAGTTAACTTGTTTATATTTACAAGTCGAAGACATGAAGAAAGATAAAGGGAAGGAGAAAAGAGAATATATATGGTGTATCAGATGTAAATCAGAGGGTCATGACAACGAGCATTGTCCCCTATTTAATGAATAATTGGCCTTGGGAGCCCCTAACCATTTGAAATAGGCTATGCTACCCTGGTGAGAGGTATATAGAACTAGACATCACCCTGGTGAATGTTATTATATACAGAAACATGTCCATACACCTACCAATATTTATTGTACATTTTACAAATCTGTGGGGCATGATGAGAAGGACTGTAGGGATTATGATCTCATGCATGCAAGATCGAGGGATACATATAGAATTCAAGGATAAATGCAATCCGAAGAAAATACTGTGCAGTTCAATTCCCCAGGAAGAGGAAACTTCAACCCTCGTGGTGGATTCAAAGGAAGAGGACAAGGAGGAGGCATGGGTTGAGGTAGAGGTCAGATAATTTCTATAACTACGCCCAACCAAGTCATTTGGCAAGGGATTGTTAGAAATTTTGTAGTACTTGAAACTATTGTAACTCGTTTTATCATATTATTGAATATTGTCCAGTGTTGCTAGCTAAACTTTAGGAGAGATGAGGAGGAAACCAACAAATCCAACTAATATCAGAAAAACCTTGCGGTGAGGATCCCAGAGTTGTTTTTATTACTAAAGGAGGTGTTGTTACAAGAGAAGATAGGGTGACTCGAGGAAATCCTACAAATGGATCAAGGATCAGAAGAGTTGCAGAGAAGGCACAGTTGTTTGATCCAAGGAGAGAAAAAACAATTTTGAAGAAACAAGGAGAGAAATTATGGGAGAACAAAATTCTTCATATAGGGCACAACCAGAGGTGATAGAATGTAAAATGGCTCCATCATTCAATTAGTATTTCCTACTGAGGCAAGGAAAAGAGGTAAGCAAGCTTATGGACTCCTTGTATACTTGTATCAATTTAATTAAAGATGAAAGAGTTGTGCAGGAGCTAGAACACCTGATAAGACAATATGAAATTGGAAGATTAGATCCTATGTTGAGTAAAGCTATGAATCAAGTATCTAGGAAAAGAAGGACAAGCAAGGAACTGCACCTTAGTGATCAGATTGGAGACTATGATGTGGACTATGTGGTCCTCGACTTAGGATCAAAAGTAAATGTCATGACGAAGAAGACTTGGGCATTGATGGGAAAACCTAAGTTGATCTACTCTCCTATTAGGATCAGGATGGCTAATCAGAAGGTGGTGAGCCCCTTTAGAAGATTAGAGCATGTCCCTATGGACATCAATGGGGTAAGGACATTTGCAAACTTCGAAGTGATTGAGATTGTTGATGATAGTTGTCCTTATACTGTGTTGTTGGGAATTGATTGGGCTTTCAACAATCTAACTGTTGTTGACCTAAAAAAGAGAAGAATGACATTCGAGGGTAATGGCCTTAAGGTCATTGCACCTCTTGATCTTGATGAAGGTCGCAGATATACAGAACCCATAAGGGAAGAAGATCGCGCCTATGAGCTAGAGAACATCTATAAACTGACAGCAAGACAGCATGATTACATTAATCCTACAACAAATGGTAATCTAAGTTGGCAAAGGGAAAGTGCATGCTCATAAGACTCAGAAGAAGCAATGGAAAATTGGCAGAACAAAATGTATGAAGTCTATACACGGAGGTGTGCAATATTGACCAAGGAAGTTCGCTGGATTGGCACAGAAGTAAGTAATATTCCTACATTTGATGGCTTGAATCGTTTAGAGACATTTTTAGTTGAATTTGAGAGAATTGTACCAGTACAACAGAGATTGTTGGCACTGGATGAAGAATTGAAAGCATCACCATCTAGATGGTGGGGAACACATAAAATGAACATCGCGGAGTGGGTACAATGTCGCACCTTATTGACAGTGTGCTTCTCAGACCAAGCTGAAGGATGCAATGTTCGATACACAGGTCAAAGTTGTCCTAAGGACCATGTGAAAAGTTATGAGGAAGCCTGGAGAAGGATTCTTAAAGAACAGTGGGTACATAAGATCATTAGCACCTTAGATACTATGCCTATCAACTGGTACCTTCAAGCAGAACTGCGCTTAGTCACTACAAAGTGGTATGGTATGACCCAAAAATTTATAGCTACATTCCTATTTGAAAGTCAGTACAATACAGTAGATCATGTTAAATTTGGCAGAATCGACATTCATTCTCCAATGAGAGACCATATGGGCCACCCTGAGGCTAGCCAGGGAGATTTGGAGAATCAACCAGTTTTGTGAGGTATTGACAAAATCCAGGGGGAACATACAACCTCTGTGAGTCAAACCAAAAGTCAGGACGAATGAGATGCTATGTGAGTCTAATGCAAATGTCAGGGGGAATGTACAACCTCAGTGAGCATAGACAATCTAGTGCAAAAGTCAGGGGGAACGTACAACCTCTGTGAGCATAGATAGACTAGTGCAAAAGTCAGGGGGAACATACAACCTCTACAGGCCTAGTCAAACCTTGTGAGCCATGAGAAAAAGTCAGGGCATCTAGCAAAATTTAGGTTGAATATAAAATTCCTATGAGCTAGAAACAAACGATATTCCTAATATTGAAAATGATGTAATTGTATTGATCTAGTGCATTGGCACGTGTAAACATTATCCACCATGAAGATAATTTTGAATTGCCTTGTCAAGAGTTGTAACTAAAGTCTTGAGTCTAGTTCTATGTTAGAACTAAAGTGTAATGTTGAGTTGTAACTAAAGTCTTGAGTCTAGTTCCATTTTAGTAATTTTGAGTTGCAACTAAAGTCTTGAGTCTAGTTCTATTTTAGAACTAAAGTGTAATGTTGAGTTGCAACTAAAGTCTTGAGTCTAGTTCTATTTTAGAACTAAAGTGTAATGTTGAGTTGCAACTAAAGTCTTGAGTCTAGTTCTATTTTAGAACTAAAGTGTAATGTTGAGTTGCAACTAAAGTCTTGAGTCTAGTTCTATTTTAGAACTAAAGTGTAATGTTGAGTTGCAACTAAAGTCTTAAGTCTAGTTCTAAGTTAGAACTAAAGCATGTCAGTCTCAAGTCTAGTTCTAAGTTCGAACTAAAGTGTAATGTTGAGTTGTAACCAATCTCAAGTCTAGCTCTAAGTTCGAACTAAAGTGTAAAGTTGAGTTGTAACCAATCTCAAGTCTAGTTCTAAGTTCAAACTAAAGTATGAAGCTGAGTTATGTTTAATGCATGTAATCAAGTTACTATTTTGAGATTCCTCTCTTCCCCTCTTCAGCCTACATAAGAAGAGGTCGAACCCTCTCTTCAACACAGTTCTGCAACATAGTTTTGAAACACAGTTTTCATATGCAGGTTGAGGGTGAAGCAATAGAGGATCACATCAGTGATAAAGAGGCAGCATATCAGAGGTGTATTTCAGCAAGGTCTTTTAAGTCTTTGTCAGGTTAGACTCATCTTGGAAAGCTATTTGAGAGCAGAACATTCATGGTGGATATTTGTAAGAGATATTACATTATTAATGCAATAAAGGAATATTGTTTGTTGGGGTTTTCTCCCTTTACAGGGTTTCCCCAAGGTATATGTGTTGTTAATGTGCATGTTTACTTATCTACATAGTTATTTCTATTTTATTATGATTTGGAATTGTTGAAGTGTATTAAGATGGAATCAAAGTATTGAAGAAAATAAAATAATTAATCTGCATAAGAAATCAAGCTCATAATTTGACATGGTATCAGAGCTTAGGGTGTGTTAAACGTGCTGAAGTGCAGTAGCAGGTACACACAGATCCAAGCAAGATTGTTTAAGTTTCTAGTGTGAGGACCATGGCATCCTCCATTTCAGTCAAGGCCGAAGATAGGCTCGAAGGAGCTACCAACTTTAATGTGTGGAAGCTCTGTATAACAAATATCTTGCAAGAGCATGATCTCGAGTAGTATGTGACCAAAGTGGTGGAGGAACCAATGAATAATGTAGGAAGAACGACCTTCAGGAAGAGTCAAGAAAAGGCCAAGCGAATCATCTTTGACTCAGTCAAAGATAGTATAATGCCTGCAATTACTTTGTTGATGACTGCCAAGGACTGTATGGATACCTTGGTGAATCTGTATGAGAAACAAAATCCAAGTCAAAGGAGGACACTTAAGCACAAGCTTAAGTATTTGAAGATGGAGAAAGGTGAATCAGTGGCATCTTTTTGTTCTAGGATAGCTCAGATCGGAGATCAACGTTTGGTCACAGGGGTGATAGTGGATGATGATGATTTAGTGCAGTCCATTTTTTACAGTCTTCCTTCTTCATGGGAGACCTTCTTATCCAGTGTAAGTGGGAGAGAGATTCGACCCACGTTTGAGAGATTATGGAATGATTTCCTCCAGGAGGAGAGTCACATAGCTACCAAGAGAGAGCCATTGAAAGAAGAGCACTGAACTTTAGCATCAAGATTCAAGGGAAAGAAGAAAGGCACTTTCCAGAAAGGATCTCAGTGGAAGACAAACACCAAAGGTACATTCAAAGGCAAGAATATTGATACATCTAAGATTAAATGCTTTAGTTGTAATAAGTTGGGTCATTTTGCTAAATATTGTTAGTTTAGAAAGAAATATCCTAGGAAAGAGAAACATCATGCCTCAACTGTTGAGGATGATGAATCCAAAAGAAATCAGAAAATTCCTTCTAATGAGAAAGAAAATAGGAAAGAATATTATTTGGTTTCTGCCTTATCCAGTTCCGTTTCCATGGGGCCGAAAACTTGGCTAGTAGACAGTGGTGCATCAAAGCACATGACAGGGTACAAGGAGATCCTCTCAGATTTTGAGACAAAATATTTTACAAAGCGGGTCGAGATTGGGGATGAAAAATGTTACAAGATAGAGGGAGTAGCATCTATCTCCTTCATATTGGAATCTAGGGCTAGACTTCATGTTGATGAAGTATTATATGTTCCATGGCTCAAGAAGAATATACTATCAGTTGCAACCCTTGAGGACAAGGGATATTGGGTGATCTTCAAGGATAGGAAGGCATTACTATGGGATAAAGGTAGCCACTTAAGTACAACAAAACCCATTGGAACTCGCAGTGGAGGATTGTACATCGTGTTAGGACTGTACAATGAGTTGTGGCACGAAATACTTGGACATATTTATTACAAAGTTCTTCTAGATCTACAAAACATGGTATGTGGCATGCCCTATATTTCTCTTAGTAAAAATGAAATTTGTAATGGATGCATGTTAGGTAAAAATATAAAGAAATCATTTCCTAGTAGTGACAACAGAGCTCAAGGCATCTTAGATCCGGTTCATTCTGATGTATGTGGTCCCATGTCATCTCCCTCACTCAATGGTTGTTTGTATTATGTCATTTTTATTGATGATTACTCAAGAAAATGTTGGATATTTTTTCTTAAAGCTAAAAGTGACACATTTGATAAATTAAAAGAGTATAAAGCCTTTATTGAAAAGAAGACAGGGAAACACATCAGAATCCTTAGAACAAAAAATGGAGGAGATTTTGAATCTCTTCAGTTTGAGTATTTCTGCAAGTCAACAGGAATCAAGAGACAGTTGACCATGCCATATAACCCTCAACAAAATGGTGTTGCTGAGAGGAAAAACATGGCTATTTGTGAGGCAACGAAAGCAATGATGTTTGACCAAGATCTGCCAAATTATTTATGGGCAGAAGCTACCTCCATTGCAGTGTATATTCAGAACAAGTGTCCACGTGCTATTTTGAAGGAAAAGACTCCAGAAGAGGTCTTCTCAGGGATCAAACCTGAAGTAGAGAATCTAAGGATATTTGGATGTTCTTTGTATATTCATGTACCTAAGGAAAAGAGGACAAAGATGGAACCCTCAGGAAAGAAAGGGGTTTTTGTGGGGTACAGTGAGAACTCCAAGGCTTACAAGATTTAAGTACCAGGTCAAAGGTAAATAGAGGTAATCAGAGATGTGACTTTCCATGAGGAATCCGCATTTAAGAAATCCAGAGAGCTTTAGCAGGATTTAGAAGCAGTTCAACCAGCTTCACCCTCTTCTGAAAATGAAGAGTCAGATGATAAAAGGGAGGAACCTCATGAAGGGCCAAGTAATGAGCCCCTAAAACCCGTTGAAGTGTTAGAAAGAACTCTTGAAGAACCTCTAGCCAAAAGGAAGCCAAGGTGGCTTAAAGAAATAGTGCGAGAAGTAGAAAAGATAGCTGCTCCCAAAGGAAATTTTAGGGAAAGGAAGAGGCCTCATAGGTTTGGAGGCTATGTTGCACTGATGAGTAGCATTAGTGATGCAGAACCTTCTTCATTTGAAGAAGCAGATACATTACAAGTGTGGAAGGATGCCATGCTTGAGGAATACAAGTCTATTATAAAGAACAATTTTTGGGACATTGTGCCAAGGCCAAAAGACAAATTAGTGGTATCTTCTAAATGGATCTATAAGATAAAACATGCAGCTGATGGAAGTGTGGAAAAGTTCAAAGAAATATTTTTAGCCAGAGGCTTCACTCAGAAAGAAGGAATCGACTACGAAGAGACTTTTGCTCCTGTAGCCAAGAGATGAAGGGCTAATAGCCTGGTGTAAGAGGGAGCTAACCTCATAATTCGAGATGAAATATTTAGGCTTGATGCATTACTTCCTAGGATTGGAAGTGTGGCAAAGACATGGCGATATATTTCTGGCACAAGGAAAATACACAGTGGATGTACTAAAGAGGTTTGGTATGATGGATTGCAAATCCATGTCTACTACGATGGTTACCAAACTGAGGAAGCTGCATGATTCTGATACAGTTTTAGATTTGTTGGATCCCACCATGTATAGGCAGCTGATTGGATCATTAATGTACATGATCCACACTAGGCCATATATATGCTATGCAGTGATTTCAATGAGTCAATTCATGACTGAACCGAGACAGAGACACTAGGTGGCAGCAAAGCACATCTTGAGATATCTCAGAGGGAACATTACTTATGGTCTGAGATATACATCCAGTGGTGGTTTATTTCTACTTGGGTATGCAGATGCTGACTGGGCAAGAAGCCCAGTGGATCAGAAGAATAATTCCAGATACTGCTTCAGTTTAGGATCCACTATTATCTCTTGGTCAAGCCGGAAGCAGGGATCCATTGCACAGAGTACAACAGAGGCCGAGTACATTGCAACAAGTGATGCTAGCAAGGAAGCAGTATGGCTCAAAAAATTATTTTTTGGTTTGTTTTGTGACAAGCTCGAGATGACGGTGATTCAATATGATAATCAAAGTTGCATAAAATTGACAGAGAACCTGGTATTTCACGACGGGTCAAAACATATTGACATGAGGTACCACTACATCTGAGACTTGGTCCAGAAAAAAACTGTAAAGTTACAGTACATAGCCATGAGTGAGAAGGTAGTTGATATCCTGATCAAGCCAGTGACCTCGAGATAGTTTGTGCAACTGATAGGCAAGATTGATGTGACTGAGAATGACTCCCTCGCTAATAGGGAGTGTTAAAGTTAGCAGCATTGACAGTCATTCTCCAATGAGAGGCCATATGGGCCACCCTAAGGCTAGCTAGGGAGATTTGGAGAATCAACATATCTTGTGAGATATTGACAAAAGCCAAGGGGAACGTACAACCTCTGTGATTCAAACCAAAATTCAAGACGAACGAGATGTTATGTGAGTCTAATGCAAAAGTCAAGGGGAATGTACAATCTCTATGAGCATAGACAGTCTAGTGCAAAAGTTAGGGGGAATATACAACCTCTGTGAGCATAGACAGACTAGTGCAAAAGTTAGGGGGAACGTACAACCTCTGTGAGCCTAGTCAAACCTTGTGAGCCATGAGAAAAAGTCAAGGAATCTAGAAAAAGTTAGGTTGAATATAAAATTCTTATGAGCTAGAAACAAATGATATTCCTAATATTGAAAATGATGTAATTGTATTGATCTAGTGCGTTGGCACGTGTAAACATTATCCACCATGAAGAGAATTTTGAATTTCCTTGTCAAGATTTGTAACTAAAGTCTTGAGTCTAGTTCTATGTTAGAACTAAAGTGTAGTGTTGAGTTATAACTAAAGTCTTGAGTCTAGTTCTATTTTAGTAATGTTGAGTCGCAACTAAAGTTTTGAGTCTAGTTCTATTTTAGAACTAAAGTGTAATGTTGAGTTGCAACTAAAGTCTTGAGTCTAGTTCTATTTTAGAACTAAAGTGTAATGTTGAGTTGCAACTAAAGTCTTGAGTCTAGTTATATTTTAGAACTAAAGTGTAATGGTTAGTTGCAACTAAAGTCTTAAGTCTAGTTCTAAGTTCAAACTAAAGCATGTCAGTATCAAGTCTAGTTCTAAGTTCGAACTAAAGTGTAATGTTGAGTTGTAACCAATCTCAAGTCTAGTTCTAAGTTTGGACTAAAGTGTAAAGTTGAGTTGTAACCAATCTCAATTCTAGTTGTAAGTTAGAACTAAAGTATGAAGCTGAGTTATGTTTAATGCATGCAATCAGGTTACTATTTCGAGCTTCCCCTCTTTAGCCTATATAAGAAGAGGTTGAACCCTCTCTTCAACACAGTTCTGCAACATAGTTTTCATATGCAGGTTGAGGGTGAAGCAATAGAGGAGAACATCAGTGATAAAGAGGCAACAAATCAAAGGTGTATTTCAGCAAGGTATTTTAAGTCTTTGTCAGGTCAGAGTCATCTAGGCAAGATCTTTGAGAGCAGAACATTCATGGTGGATATTTGTAAGAGATCTTACATTATTAATGCAATAAAGGAATATTGTTTGTTGGGGTTTTTCTCCCTGTACAGGGTTTCCATAGGGTATATGTTCTATTGATGTGCATGTTTACTTATCTACATAGTTATTGCTATGTGATTATGATTTGGAATTGTTGAAGTGTATTAAGCTGGAATCAAAGTATTGAAGAAAATAAAAGAATTAATCTGCATAAGAAATCAATCTCATAATTTAACAGATCAGGCTTTATAAATTATAATATGGAAGGTCTTTGAGGAAATATCTAACCCCCCTTTTTAACAAGAAGAAGATGAATGGACTATGCTTCTTCATCGGTTACAGGGTTGCTATAATATTAATGTTGATGAGTACGATGACCCTAGAGATGTAAAACATTTAGAAACTGAGGGACAAAGAGATATAGAAGGGCCATGGATTGAATTACCTTTTGTACGGAAACCTATTAAATCTAAGAAAGTTAACATTGGAACATAGAAAGCACCTAAGATGGAAAACATTGGAGACTATTGGGATGATGCTACTATCAATAAGATCACAAAACTATTGCATGAGTATTAGGACTTGTTTCCAACCAAGTTCATAGACATGAAGGGCATAAAAGGTCCCATGGGAGAAATGAAGATCACTTTGAGAGGAGATGCAAGACCTATCAAGTAGAGACCTTACAGATTGAATCCCAAGTACAAGAAGAAAGTTAAGATTGAATTGGATAGAATGCTAGAAGCAGGAATCATAGAACCAATTGAAGAATCTGAATGGATCAGCCCTATGGTGGTCCAAGATAAAAAGTCGGGAGAAATCAGAATCTGTGTAGATATAAGTTGAATGATGCATGTTTACATGACCCATTTCCTACACCTTTTACTGATGAGGTTCTAGATAATGTAGGAGGAAATGAAGTTTATTCATTCACAGATGGATTTTCAGGCTATCACTAGATCAGAATTGCTAAAGAGGACAGACATAACACTACATTTGCAATAGAATGGGGTTATTTTCAATACACTGTGATGCCTTTTGGGTTGAAGAATGCACCAAACATCTTTTCCAGGGTGCTGGTCGAAGCATTTAAGGAATTTTTACATAATTTCTTGGAGGCATACTTTGATGACTGGACCAATTTTAGCCTATTGAATGGTCATATTTAATGTATGAGATTAATGTTAGATAAGTGCAGGCAATGTCAGATTTCCCTGAATCTAAAGAAGTGTATTTTCTTTTCACCTTTTGGGGTGTTGTTAGGACATATTGTGTGAAAACAGGGTTTGTTGGTAGATCCTTCCAAAATTGCTATCATTGTTGATCTACCTCCTCCTACTTCAGTTAGACAAATGTGCACTGCATTGGGACACGTTGGATACTATAGGAAGTTTATTAAGGGTTATGCACAGATAAAAACGCCTATGGAGAAGCTATTAAAGAAATATAGTAATTTTCAATGGACAGAGGAATGACATCAGAGCTTCAACACACTAAAGCAGAAAATGGTCATTGCACCTATCTTGGTTTTTCCAGATTGGAGTAAGGAGTTCAATGTTCATGTCGATGTTTTGTCCATTGCACCAGGAGCAGCTTTAGCACAGCCAAGAGTAGGAGACATTGAACACCTTATAGCCTTTGCTAGCAGGAAGCTTTCTACAGCTGAAAGGAATTATACTACCACTGAAAGAGAAGGCTTAGCTATGGTATATGCATTGCAGAAGTTTAGACACTACTTGTTGGGAGAACATTTTAAGATGTTCACTGATCATTCTGCATTGAAGTATTTAGTAAACAAGCCAGTGTTGGGGGGAAGAATATGCAGATGGCTATTATTATTCTAGGAATATGACTTTGAGATTGTGGTCAAGCCAGGAAGAATGAATAAACGACTTGATCACTTATCCACGTTAGAACATGGTGAGGAACCTACTAGTTTGGATGATACACTACCAGATGTGCAGTTGTTGGCCATCAAAAAATTCGATGATCACTTCGTCGAGATTGTCCAATTACTGTCCACAGGAATGACACCTCTCGAGCACATAGTTATTCAGAAGAAACAATTGGTAGACCAAGCCACATATTTTCAACTTATAGCTGGATAGTTATACAAGATGGGAAGAGATGAGATATTGAGAAGATGTGTTATGGAGTCTAAAATACCATTGATTCTTGCATAAGCACATGAAGGAATCACAGGATGACATTATGTAGGGAAAGAAACAACGTAGAAGGTTCTCAGAGTTGGCCTCTGGTGGCCTACTTTACATAAGGATGCTAAGGAATACTACAGAGCCTGTGATGTATGTCAAATGATAGGGAAGCCTTCTAGAAGGGATGAGATTCCATTATCACCTCAACTAACATTACAAGCATTTGAGAAATGTGTTATTGACTTTGTGGGACCCATCAATCCACCAAGAAAGCACACAGGAGCTCGATACATCATCACTGCTACAAAGTATTTGACCAGATGGGCAGAAGCAAGAGAAGTTAAGGATTGTAGTGCAACTACAACTGTGTGGTTCATCTTTGAGGATATCATAACCATATTTGGATGCCTGGACACCCTTATGAGTGATAAAGGCACACACTTAATCAAAAAAACTATTGAATCCTTGACTCAGGAGTTCGAAGTCCACCATCAGAAGAGCACTCCATACCACCCATAGGCGAATGGCATAGTTGAAGATTTCAATAAGATCTTGGAGACAACGCTGACCAAGATCTGCAGTGTCAACATAGATGATTGGGATCTGAGTGTTCCAAATGTATTATGGGCTTATAGAACTACTTTTAAAAATCTAACCACATAGACCCCCTTCAAGTTAGTTTATGGACTAGAAACAATGGTACCTATGGAATACTTGGTTCCTAGTTTAAGAATTGTAGCTTTTACATGTATGGATGACACTGACGTTGTTCAAGACAGGCCCGCGCAGTTGATGGAACTAGAGGAAGATAGGTTCATTGCAGGATTTCATCAACAGGTACAAAAGGAATGAGAAAAGGATTACCATGACAAATATATCAAGAAGAAAGCATTTAAACAAGGAGATTTGGTATTTTTGTATGACAATAATTTCATGAAGCATCCAAGGAAGTTCAGGACACATTAGCTTCGACCATTCAAGGTTGTCTATATTACAGAAGGTGGAGCTACGCAGTTGAAGACGCTTAATGGAGAATGGAAGGATGGTCTAGTGAATGTGAGTCGGTTGAAGATGTACTGTGATAACGAGCTGCCACGCAACTCTCTGTAAAAGCAAAGGAAGAAGGATCTAGGTACCAGGTGCAGTTAAAATTAGGTACCAGGTGTAGTTGAAATTAGTCACCAGAAACAGAAAAGACAGTCTGCACATGATAGGGAGTGACAGAGAAGAAAGCACAGGCTGCTCCGCGCAGTTTGCAGTTGAAGTATTACAAAAGGCTCAATATTGCAGTGACTCGGGATGAGTCACATGTGAGTGTTGGGGGCCTATTGGCCCTTGATTATGTATTATGGAAGAAAGCGAAGATTAAGGAAGAAGAAAGACAAAGTAGGAACTACGCGGGAAGCACACAAACCAAGGAAGGGTCGAAGTGGTCAAAGAAGAATAAAAGAAGGAGTGAAGTAAAGGAAAAGTGAGTCGCTAAAGGAGAAGATTATGGAAGACAAAGAAGCAAGGAAGACAAATCGTGGACAAGTGAGCAAGTGGAAGAAGACACTAATATGTTCTTTGGAGCACCTCGTGGAGAATAAGGAAGGATAGGTTGGCGAAGCCCTTAAAATGCGGGTCATGTGGATCAAGGGTTTTGGAACCTAGGGTTTTTGACCTAGGGTTTTTGTACCTAGGGTTGTCTAAGAGTCATGAAATGTATAAAAAGAGGTCTAGAAGAGTTGAGAGGGGTTGTTCGTCATTGGTTGTTGTTGGTAGTAAGAAGTATTGAGAGATAGAAGTTTTTGTATTATGGATCTTCAACTGGGTGCGAAGATCAACCTTGCAGCTGGGTGCGCAGGGAGGAGAGAGAGAGAGAGAGAGGATTTTCAGCTAAGTGTGCATATAGAACTGTATGTTTTCATCTAATATATCAAGAATTACAGTTTTGTGGACGTAGCCTTAGGGAGAGGGTGAACCACATAAATCTTGTTGTTCTTTGTGGTTGATGTTGTGAATTTGCTTTATGTTATACTGTTATTGCATTGTAGTGTTAAGACAAGGGATATAGCTAACTTCGCGAAGCTAAGCATAAGGTTGTTAAACATATCTAGGATATATTGTGTTGCTTCTCTGAAACCATCGTGCATTTCCTCTAGTTGTAGACACCGGTGTCCTGCAACCCCCTATTGCTACTTCGGGTGAGACTTCATCTGCTTCGCAGGTGTTGCCGAAAGGGCCAATAGTTAGGATTTGTTGGTGCATTGTTAGAGTTGAACCCTGGGTCTAATCTTGTGCCAACAACCATTTTTTTAGTACATCTTCTTGTTGATTCTACAACCTGTTATACAACTATTGTTTAGCAAAAGATATACTATTCGAAACCCTTTTGAATTATTTTCATTTAGATATTTGTCTAAGTATTAAGATATTATTTTAAGTATTTATTATAACATAGCAAGCGATTCATTGCATTGCTTGTTTTTGTTTCATGTGTTTATCTTTTCATCTCCCCAACTGTTCATTAATATCCATACCATTACCAAAGGAGAACCTACTTTTATAGTGTGGCCTGTCCAACCAAATTACCATCTTTGAAAACCTATCCTTGAGATTACCAACAAAATCAAATTATCAAAGAATAATCATTCCAAAACTTGAGGTGGCCTAGCTTTTCCCTTTAGAAGTCAGGTGCATACTTTAGGACCAACATCTTCTGGCGCTGTTGCCGGGGAACGAAGTAACGAAATATCTTTCCCTGGGAGAATGACAATGATCAGATATGATCTTTGATGGTGAAAAAAGACCAGACACATTCAAAATGTATATCATTCCTGGTGACTCCATGGTTAAATAATCCAGTGGTGACTCCATAGTATTAAGAAGTCGTATTTTCATATGGAAGCCATCTTGTCTCAACGGTTTTCTCCTTTTAATTTATGTGTTGTTCCTAGTTTTCCAAATGTTGTTCCTACTATAGATGAGTGGGGTGATTTCTTGCCTAGATTTAGAGAATATAGTGATGACAAACCTGCTAATCATTTGCTTGAGTTTCATGAACTCATGCATCAATGGGGAATACATCATGAGGATGTATTAATGAAGATGTTCATGTACTCATTAGAGAGAGATGCTCGTGAGTGGTATTGATCCTTGCCCTTTGCTAGCATCTCCTCCCAGGAACAGTTCCACGCTACATTCAGTGAGCATTGTAAAAGGTTTTTTCCAGTTGATTTACTTTTTGAAGACTGTTCTGAAGAAATTGGATCTCATATTCGATAGTCACTTATTAGTTCTTATAGTAGTGAAAATAAAAGGGATTTTTCCATTGAGGAAGTGGAGGAAGATTCAGTTACATATGAGTCTTATTTTGATTTTTTTATTCAAAAATATGATGTATCCAAATCCTTGTTATCATCAATTACATTAATGATGAAATTGATGATAACAAGGATTTGGATACATCTTGCATTATTCTAGGTGCCTTAGTTAGTCGTTTTTATGATACATCGGTTGTTCTATGTTCTCATAAAGATTTGATTAACTATGAGGAAAGTGATGTTGAAGGTCACGATCAAGTTGTTCCCCTCCCTTCTAAAATTATTGAGCAACAGGAAATCTATAAGTCTGAAGATGACATTCTGGAGCTATAACAAGGAAAAACCAACAATGCAGAAGATATACCCATTCATTTCAAACAACAAGATGAGCACTATCATGAGTGTTTTGCTGCCCTTTATGGTTGTGAAGCAAATGAATTTCATGATCTATTTCAATGAGGACAAGAGTACCTCAGTCTAGTTTATAATGCAGATCCCACACAACAACAACTTTGTCCTCTCAACCAATTGGATAATTTTCATGAGTTTCAAGATCCAATAGCGAGATGGATGGATTCTTATTTTTCCAAAATTTCAAATGTGCTAAGTTTTAGCATGATCAACTTTTGCAGTCGTGAGTACGAGATGCCTACTTGTTTTTTGTTGCATATGATATATCCTCTTTAGATTATTATAAATAGTGACATGCACAGAGTTATGGTTCTCAGTCAAATGGTTTCTTGGTTTCACTGGAAATTTGATTACACGTGATTACTTGGTTTTCAGCTGAATATAGTAGGTAGTAGGAGAATAAGCTCTTAGTTCGAGTAGTTAATTTTTCAGTTCCCAAATGGTTTTTAGTATGTTGGTTTTTTCAGTAGTTTGCATGTAGATCATCAATAAGACTCCATATCCCAACAAAGGCACTAGGTGTAGCTGCAGTTTTAAGTTTCAGATTGAATAAAGACTCCATAGCCCAACAAAGGAACTGGGGTGTAGTTATTGTTTTGAACTTCAAATATATACATGCTCGACAAACAAAAATAGAGGTAAGTTACAAATAGTGGGAGAGAGGTTCTGAAAGGTAAGGCACCTGGTCTACTGTTTTTAGCACCTCACATGCAAGTGTTATCCCTGGTTGGAGCCAATGTTGTAACCTAGGTCTACACCCTTTCCATTTTCCCTCCTTTACCCTATACATTCATAAATTCTAAGTTTTGTGGCTGCTTGCTTAGCTTATTCTCCATTATTTAATCACTTAGCTTCATGGCCCCTGCTCATCTTTACTTATTTTGTACCATGTTTTTTCTCTTTCTTGAAGGGTGATTTCATGTTCTGGTTTGAGTTTGAAATACTTGTCATCATGTTTTCCACTAATTGAGCATGCAACAGGTCCACCAAGTCTTTTGTGTGCACAGGATACATCCAGGTCCAACAAGTCCTTTGTAAGATCAGTAAGCTTCCATAGAAGAAGGCAACAAATCAAAGTAGTCCATTTCGGGCTTAGAATTTAAGCCAAATAGACAGGTCAAATCTTCAATGGTGGAGATCCAACAATCGATTAAAATCAATGGCTCTTGTGTATTCAGAGCCTCAAACTCACGCAGGGTTTAATAGGATTGACTCCGTGACTTCGGTGTTCGGGAATCTGAATTTTCCATTGGTTCAAATCTTCTGAAGTGTTTAAGCCTCTGAAACTTTTAAGTGTCAGGGCTCCGAAGCAGCAGGTCCCTGAAGTACCAGAGCCCCGAAGTGTCAGAGTGGGCTCTCACTGCCACATCATTTCGCGAGTTAGTTCATCCAAGAGGTTTTGCTTCAAGACAAGCATGGAACCTCGAAATGATGAAGTAACGGAGACACGCGTCGTCCATCAGTTTTTAACTCATGGCACTCTCCTATCATGAAACATAACACTCATTGGTGCTGACATGTGGCGTCCATCATTCATGACACATGGCACTCATTTCAGGTCATTTGGTTGCATCATCCGCTCATTTTCGGGTGACACATGTCACTCTCCTTCTGAGACATGCCACTTCAGGAACGTACTACTTTGGGAGATTTTCACGTCGTACATCCAAAAAATCTCGAAGCCCGAAGTTCTGAGCCACATGACACTCATCCTCCAAGACATGTGGCAGCCATCTGGCGTTGACATGTGGTATTCATCTAGCATTGACACGTGGAAGTAGTCAGTTGAGACACATGGCATCCATTTTTGGCACATTTGGGGCCGACATATGCATTATTTCAAGTCACACGTGTCACCCTCCTTTCTGTGACACATTGAAAATTGACATCAGGATGCCACGTCGGATTCAGGATATCTTCCTCTAGGGGATTTAGATGCAGTGCAAATTGCAAACCTCCGAACATCGAAATTCCGAAGTTGTTCACCTGTGTTTATTGAACATTTGAAAAAGATCAAAAAGGTGCGCCAAACAAGGAATTGGGAAACTACATGTCCAGACTCCAAAAAAGAGCAACACGACTTGCTTCTGTCCTCAAAGAGATAAGTGGGGGAAATACACGAACACAATTTAAGTTGTCTCCAGTGGCCTCCAACAACACATGTGCATGCCATGATCGATACAGAACTCAGTTATGTCACTCTTGGTCATTTTTGTCAGATCTCAGTTCACTCCAACGCATGCATCAATATTATTTCATTGTAGTAACAGTTTCAGATGTTTAATTGCATGGTTCATTTTAGTTTCAATCATAATCACTGGTCTTCTATGATAAGAACCACTCAGTTTTGATTAAGTCAAGATCAGAGTATTCCTTGATATACTCCAACGTATGTTTAGTTCAGTTAATTAGTTGTTTTACAACCAGTAGTATAGAGGTAAGCCTCAGTCTCAGATGGATGAGAGCCTATGCAACTCTTATAAATATTTAGTTTCTGTATGTTTTAAAGGGGGGGGGGTTGAGTTTTTGGATAAGAATAGAAGAATTAGAAGGGTTGGACTTGCTCAGATGACTGTAAAGTTATCTACCTAGTGAATATATGTTGATGACATTTGTATTCTCTTACTCAAATTTGTATGTGTTTAATCTTTTCTTGAATGCAAATTTTGTGATGTGTGCAATGTACCTTTCCTTATTCTTTCAACCATTGTTTTAGTACATATTCTTGTTGATTTTGCAACCCATTATACAACTATTGTTTAGCGAAATATATACTATTTGGCACCTTGTCAAATGATTAGCATTTAGATATTTGTCTAAGTCTTAAGATATTATTTTAAGTCTTTATTCTCACATAGCAAGTGATTCATTGCATTTCTTGTTGTTATTTCTTGTGTTTGTCTTTTTATATCCCCAACTATTCATTAATATCCATACAATTACCAAAGGAGAACCTACTCTTATATTGTGTGGCATGTCCAACTAGATTACCATCTTTGAAAACCTATCCTTGAGCTGACCAACAAAATAAAATTATCAAAGAATAATCATTCCAAAACTTGAGGTGGCCTAACTTTTCCCTTTAGCAGCCAGGTGCAAACTTGAGGACCAACAGTCAACATGTACCGATAACCTATCATCAACCTGTACCAACCTATACCAACATATACCAACAGCATGTACCAACACTCTCCTCAATAGATCAGATCTGATAACATAGATCTCATACCCAATATCAAAAGAATATCACTCATACCATGTGCATCTATATATCTCTAGTCATGTGTCATACATGTGAATAAAATCATAATCATGTTTAATAAACCCTCTCATGAACTAGAAATCAAACCCTCACTATTATGCAGCCTCAAACTATACCAACAACTTCAACAACACACCATAACCAAAATCCCTCAACCATGTACCAAAAAAACCCTCAACCATATACCAAGAAATACAAGATATGCCTCAACACTCAAACTAACAAGATGTATCAATGATAAATACTAGACATACCAGCATTGTATTTCTGTAGATCTAGCTCATACAACAAGTACAATACAACCAATAGCCTCTCTAGGGAAAATCCTCAAATTCCCATAACCATATTTCATGTAGACAATAATATCCAACTACACATAAGAATATGACATACCTTTTGAACCTGTAGATAGATATGTTGTACTTGATCACTGTAGACCTTTCTCAGAACTTTCTTTCATAATCTGGAGAGTCGACATCCACGTATACTCAAGATTTCATGGCTTTTCCCAACTGTACGAGACCTCCTCTTCTTCAATGCATGTATGTACGTGGCCTCCACTACAAAATGTGTTGGCCCTTGACCAAGTTTTGGGAGTTTCTTGGTCATGTTGACCTATTTTGGGACTTTGACAGCCTATCGAAGGAGGAGCGCAAGACAATGCAGAGATCACAGGATCTTGGCCCCCTTTTGGGCCTCTGTTTGGGTTTTTGGGAATATGTAATAGGAAAGGGATGTTGGCCCATGGGTTTACCCATGTTTAGGCCTATTTTTTATATATAAATAGATTCCTAGGCTAGGAAGAAGAGGAGGAGACAAATAAAAGGTTAAGTGCTAGATCTAAGTGATGTGAATGTATGCTAAGTGCTAGATCTAAGTGATGTGAATGTATGCTAAGTGCTATATCTAAGTGATGTGAATGTATGCTAAGTGAAAGTAGGGTTTTTTATGCTTTGTGCATGATTGTAAGAGACTTGCAGAGCTGAGTGCAAGTAGTTGTGATAGATTGTGAAAGTATTAGTGTTGTAACACAAGGAAGAAGGATCTAGCGAAGCTACACAGATCTTCTGTCCTCTGTGGAGTAAGGGTTTGAGGCTCTGTCCTGTAACATATTGATAGAAGGCAATAAAGAAGAAGAGTTGGTGGATGTAACCCCAGGAGAGGCGTGAACCACATAAACATTGTGTTATCTTTCTTGGTGCTTTCCTGAATGTGTTTATGTCTTCTTTGCTTAGTGATTTGAGATGATTAGATAGATCTTCTTATGCTCAGTACTAATGATGTATAGAATGTTAGATCTAATGTACATGAATATGATCAGTGCTTGATCAGTTACATATGACCTATTTACTTATGCTAAGTGAGTGTATACAGCAGATTAGTGTAGTTACTGCGAGGCTCTGTTTTATTAGCGAAGTAGACAATGATTGCATGTTAAGGATCTGAAGGTGCTAATTGCATTATTAAGTAGTACAATCACATATCTATGTCCCAGCTAAGGTTGCAGACACTTGAGCGCTGTAACCACCCCTGCCTCTACCTCGAGTGAGGCTTCACCTACTTCGTAGGTGTTGCCGAAAGGGCCAGTAGTTAGGGTTTTGTTGGTGCATTGTTGTAGCGTTAAACCCTGGGTCTGCCCCTGTGCCAAAAAATGGTTCTGTTGCTAGGACCTGAAACTGTGATTGTTGGGAACTGAGAAAGAGGAAGCTATGTGCTAAAGAGAGAAGGATAGAGCTGAAGGAAAGAAGCCCGATCTGAAGAAAGGAGGTCGAATCTAAATAAAAGAAGCAAGATTTGAAATCTTTGTGCTCTTAGAAAGGTAAAAGTGGAAATTTCTGACTAAAAGAGGTAAGATCTGCAAGCTCTGTGCCGTGATAAAAATAAGAATATTTAAAAACGTCTTAGATCTGAAAGATTTGTGCTCTGTAAAAGTAATAGAAGTGGAAATTTTTGTTTCTAGAGTATGAATCTAGGTATGTTTGATAGATTCTATCCTAGCTTAAAAACTAGGGCACTGATAGATGAAAAAAGATTTGATATGAATAGATCTGATAAGAATAATGAAAGATATGTTATACCTATGCATAGAAAAGATGTTTGGACTAGCAAATGGATGCAGGATCCTAGAAAGAATTTGTTTCAGGTTAGCTCATACGATCCTAGTGCATAGTACATAAGAAGTTGGGGATCATTTAAAAGGAAGAGAGGATTAACCCTCTGTTACAGTTGCAGATGGCTGAGAAATATTGATAAGGAATGCCCTCGTGGAAGACCTAGTTGTCCTTATTGTAATTCTATGGACCATGAAGTATTGGATTTCCCTAGAATGATCGCTAAGCTTGAAGGAATGAATCTGAATCAAGAGAACCCTACGTCAGATCCAGAAAAGGTAGAACCCCAGCAAGAATCTGAGAAAGTATTGATACAAATAAAAGAAGCCTTGAATGACCACCAACATGTCAGCTTATCATAGATCTTCAAAGAGAAGGAATGTATCAAAGCAAGAATAGGGGAATTCGACATTGATTGTGTTATGGATGAGGAAACACAGATGAATATTATGCCAGAGAGAACTTGGGAAGCTATAGGAAGTCCTGTTATGATCCCTTCACTAGGAGGAATAAGTTTATTCAGAGGAAAGATAGTACACCTATGTGGAAGGCTCGCTCAGATACCTATGACTGTCAATGGAACTTTGATAGAAGAAGACTTTGAGATTATTAAATTTGTTGAAGATAGTGCCCCGTTTACCATGCTAATAGGAAAACCTTGGATTGATAGAGATCAAGCTAGATGAAAGGAAGAATAATAAGTTTTGGAACATAAGAAGAAAGAGTTAAAAGACTTTATGACCAGAAGGATCGCACACTTGATTAAGGAACAAAAGAGTAGATCACAGATATTTAAAACTAGCAACCCGGATGTCAAAGCTAAAAGAACACTAGAGGATCCTCAGGAGATTGAATTACCTATCCCAGACACAGAAGAAGTATTATACAGTAACCCTAGGAAATAATTTCAACAATGCGAAGTAACTAAGACCAAAGAAGAAAAGAATTAGAACGAGAAAAGCATTACCGAGATGAAGCTCACTGGAAAGAAGGCTAGAAATTTAAGAAAGAAAATGGATAATACTGAAACATTACAGGAGGTTCTAGAAGAGACCTCACAGAAAGAAAATTTGAAGAATTGGAGCTTCGCCGAGATATCAGAACAACGACACATGGCACTTTGCCATGATGAAGCAATATAGTCGTTCGGGCTGATATATCTGTTTGACTTCCACTCCGAACGAACATAAAAGAAATAAAGGTTTGTCATTTGACTGTTGGACCATGCCATAACGGATGGAATAGGAGTTAATGGGGGCTCATACCCATTGCAAGCCGACCATTGTTGAATTACCTATTTACCTCATCGCGCCATGCACCGAGAACACTTTTGCCAAATTAAGAATTTGAGCCCACGGCCTAAGCTGAGTTTATACAATGATCATTGTGCTATTGTTATCTATCTCATTACCATGTCCGAGTTGTTCCCCGATCCCACGAATTGTTTATCCCGAGTGCATATGTCGGAAGCATTGAGCGCTGCAGAGAAAGTTGTTGAAGAGGTTCTGATCGAATTGATGACAAAGACAATCATGTTGGAGCGAGGGTTGTCTACAGGTGTACAAGCATCATATATGAGAGGACTACAAGCCTCTCCTTCCACTGCTCTAGCCGATCCATCCCAACCATCCAATGAGAAGCGCACTAAGCACAAAGATGACATCACGAATGCTAAGATGATTCTGAGCATTCTACCTTCTTATCTACCACCTCTGAGCGGCACCATCAATCGTGATAGTGTACCCCATGAATTTGAGTATGCTTTGATCACTGCATACCTTCCGAAAGAAGTGCGCACAGTTCATGCCAACTAGGATAAGCTCACCGCATTGAAGTTCAGTGATTTCAACCTCGGTGACAGGAAGGTTTACAGTATGCTCACCCCTCATAAATATCTGACGCAAACCAAAGGAAAGAACTCCAAGATTATCACTCAATCATGGCCCCAGAACCTCACGCAGTCAACCCTACTTGATGTAATGAAGATTCCTCACTTCGGGAGGCGTCAAGAAGTGAACACGTGCGTCAAGTTATTGTTGTCCTGCTATCATGGTGGATATTTGTGGTTGAACCGTCACATCACAGTGGATCCGACATTGATCAATCAGATCATAGGGATTAGCATGCAACTCCCTGACCCATAAAATTTCTACCCTGGAAAGACTACAGATCGTGCTCTCGCCGAGAGAATAAAGGATACCTATGGAAATGTAGAGAAGGGCACGCGAGGATACAAGGTAGGCTCTATCCAAAGCGGCGCAGTGCGCCTTCCTGTCAATTGATCGTAGGAAATCTAGTTCGCAAGAACCAACCGACCCAAGTAACCAAATTTGTAGTCGACCTCGTAGGGAAGTGCACGGAGGGCCTACATATGAATTGGGCCAAATACTTGGTGAACCAGCTAGAAATGGACTGCAAGGAAGCGCAGGACTAAGGGTACGAGTTCCATTTTAGTTGGCTGATCATATTAATCGCTTTCATCGGATGGGAGATGTTGGAAGGTGCAACCTTCCCGGATGTCGGCCCCTTTGAACCACTGGCCGCGAAGTTCATTACACTGTGGTATACCAGTGACACAAATAATCAGTGGAAATCAAATGTCGTCTTCCACACGTATTATAACCAGCTGAAGGTATCCATCTAGGCCATGCCTTGCATAACCCCGAACACACTTCACATATTTAGGCCATTGATGGAATTCAACGTGGACCACCACTTCATCTACATCATAGAGTGCGTTGATGAGCATCACCAATAGCTACAGTCATACTACAAGTTAACAGAGGATGACTTGGAGCAGATTACCAAGGAATGGTCGACAGACCTCCTTGTTCCAGCGGATGCCACAGAGATGTCCGATGTTGACAACCCTGAAACTGCATTGGATACAACAGGACCTAGCAAGATAAAGAAGACCGAAGAGGTTGACGATTTAGATAGTGCATCCATAAAGACTGTGTCTATCTCAGCCTAGAAAGGAGGTGATGGCATATAAATAGAACAAAAGAAAGACGAGGTTACGCTGCAAAGAGACGAGGAGGATCCCTCGAAGAAAAGGAAGGTTTCCCCTCCAAAACCTTCTTCAAGGAAGAAAATGAAAGAAACTAGAACCAAGTTTGAGACCACCCTAACCTCAGATGAATTCGACTTCATCGTCACTGCACTGAATGATGCTTTGTCGGAGATAGCAAAGAAGCAGGAAACCAAGAAAGAGGAGTTGTTTAGTTGCATCAAGGTCGCGATTCAAGAAGTGCAACAGGCACTACAGTCTAGCTGCACAGTATCCACTACGCCCCTGATAGTTGGAACACTAGAATTAGGTGATGATCCCACTCAATTACACCAGATCGCTGATACAGTTGAAGCTTGCCTTCGACGAGCTAAGGAATAAACAACACAAGCCACCCAGGCTTTAACGCAAGTACAGAAAGAATTTGAGGACCAAAGAAGTGCTGCAGAAAAGGAAAAACTCACTCTACAAGCAAAATGGGATGAAGAGAAAGAAGAACTACAACAAAGCAAGGAATAGTTGCTCACCGAGAAACTTGAAATTAAGGAAAGGGTCAATAGAGCACATCGCTCTGTGACAATTGTCGAAGTATAGACCGAGGAACAAGTTCCACAGTAGGTGGCACAACTGGAAGAGGTAATCTAGAAGCTACATCAACGCATTGCAGAACTAAAGCTCTGTGTTATACCCAAAACCCCTCAGGAGATAAGACACTAGAAAGAAGCAACTGCTTGAAGCGTAGTTAGAAGATTAAAATATTTTTCCTTGAAGTGCAAGCAGCTAAGTAACCAGAGCGCCCAGACATACGAAAACCTTATAGAGAATCTAGAACTAGAGGTGCTGGAGTCGCAGCTACAAGAAGCAAAAAAACAGGCAGATATGCTACAGGCATAGTTGAAGGCCATGTTAGTAGTAGATAGAATGAAGAGATCTCATCAACATCACAGAGCTCAGTAGCATATTCATATGCTTCAAAGAAAAGTGATGGAAGTCACTCAACGACTTCAACCTATGCAAGAAAAGGCATGTATGTTGTTTACAAAGGTCGAGAGCCAAGGCAAAGAGCTCGACCAGGTCATCCTCACATCAAAACAACACCTGGAAGGATAGGTGAACGACATAGTGATCCAGGGGTTCACTGAGAAAGAGGCCACAATAAAGCATTAAGTCGAAGCAGCTTGGGCTAAGCTCGAGGTGTTTGAGGCAGAACTATTGAGACCAGAGTGACTCGGAACGAGTCACAAGTAAGTGTTGGGGGCCTGTTGGCCCTTGACCAAGTTTTGGGAGTTTCTTGGTCATGTTGACCTATTTTGGGACTTCGACACCCTGTCGAAGGAGGAGCGCAAGACGAAGCAGAGATCATGGGATCTCGACCCCCTTTTGGGACTCTTTTTGGGTTTTTGGGAATATGTAACGGGAAAGGGATGTCGGCCCATCAGTTCACCCATGTTTAGGCCTATTTTGTATATATAAATAGATGCCTAGGCTAGGAAGAAGAGGAAGAGACGAATAAAAGGCTAAGTGCTAGATCTAAGTGATGTGAATGTATGCTAAGTGAAAGTAGGGTTTTTGATGTTGTGTGCATGATTGTAAGAGACTTGCATAGATGAGTGCAAGTAGTTGTGACAGATTGTGAAAGGCTTAGTGCTATAACGCGAGGAAGAAGGATCTAGTGAGCTGCGCAGATATTTTGTCCTGTGCGGAGTAAGGGTTTGAGGCTCTGTGCTGTAACAGATTGACTGAAGGCAATAAATAAGAAGAGTTGGTGGGCGTAGCCCCAGGAGAGGGGTGAACCACATAAACACTGTGTTATCTTGCTTGGTGCTTGCCTGAATGTGTTTATGTCTTATTTTCTTAGTGCTTTGAGATGATTAGATAGATTTTCTTATGCTTAGTACTAATGATGTATAGAATGTTAGATCTAATGTACATGAATATGCTCAGTGCTTGATCAGTTACATATGACCTATTTACTTATGCTAAGTGCTTGTATACGGTAGATTAGTGTGGATACTGCGAGCCTCTGTTTTCTCAGTGAAGTAGATAATGATTGCATGTTAAGGAGATGAAGGTGCTAATTTATTTATTAAGTAGTACAATCACATATATATGTCCCAGTTAAGGTTCCAAACACTTGAACCCTGCAACCACCCCTGTCTCTACCTTGGGTGAGACCTCATCTTCTTCGCAGGTGTTGCCGAAAGGGCTGGTAGTTAGGGTTTTGTTGGTGCCATGTTGTAGCGTTGAAACCTGGGTCTTCCTCTGTGCCAAAATCATGCATATGTATGCAACTTCCTTCACTGCAGTCCGCGTACACCTCAAAAACTAGGGGTTTTTCAGAAATTTTGCAACTCTGAAACTTTCGTCATCAACCCTTCTTTGTTGCCTCAGACCTGTGTAACTTCAGATGTATCAATGAGTACTTGAAATAAACCTTTCACAAAAAATAGATATTCAATGAGCTCAATAGGTGCTAATAGGAGACTCTTTCTCTCTTATGTATACTCTCCAAGTAGCTTTCTCAAGGGGTTACCTTCTAACTAACTTTACCCAACTTCCATTTTTTAGGGCTAACCCACTTCTAACCACTTTGTCCACTTACAACTACTTTATCCACAAATAGTAAACTCACCACTTCTAGTTGCAACTAATTTATTTTTAATTATTTTCTTTTTGAAACAACTTAACTCATCATTAAATCCTAGTTACAACCACTTTGATTAGTAAACGTCTTCTAGGAGCTTCTAGAATAAATTGACTTATTTGACCTTCTAGGGGATTCTAGATAATTCATGAGGGTTCTCCAACTTCACAAGGCCATAAATTTATAACCGTGAAGAGTTATGTGTCGTTCCAGATATCACTGGAAATGGCACAAAATGTAATATACATATAGAATAGTCTTACCAACATATACATTGATAGTCATGCCTTTATACCTAATACAAACTTGATTCCCTTAATCGTAATGTCGGGTCCACTGAAATTTTCTACCAAAATTGCTTCAAAGGTTGACATCAATCACAACCAACCCATTTAATCAACAATATCCCCCTTTGGCATTGATGGAAACACTTTTATGCAACACTGAATTCATATCTCTCATTCACCCTTGTGAAAATTTCTCCTCTTGGAATCATGCCTCTATGCTCTCTCTCCAAGCATCTAACTCTCTCGCCATGCATCTGATAAATATATCCCCTTTTGAAATCAATGGAAAAGGTAACTTCATGTTGGGGGTGCTTCCCCTGACTGAACTGTCCCTGGGGCTGCTCCCCCTGACTGAACTCTCCCCAAGCTGAATTATCCTCTTTATGGTGCTTACTCATGTAAATATAAGACATATAAGAATATCATTCAAAATTAATTGTGGGGCAGAAACTATGCCAAGTTTCTAACGAAGATACTCAAAGGATTCCCTTGGAAGTGATTTTGTAGAGATTTCTACAATATGTTCTTTGGTCCCAATATACTCAACTTGAATGTTCTTCTCTGCAACATGTTCCCATAGAAAATGATACTTGATTGGAATGTACTTCGTCTTGGAGTGCATCATTAGATTCTTTGAGATATTGATGGTGCTTGTATTATAACAATGTATCAGAATGGCCTCATCATACTCAACCTATATATTTTTCAAAGTTTCTTTCATCCATTGAACCTGTGTACAACATGGTGCTACTGCAATATACTCGACTTTGGTTTTATACAATGATATTTATGATTATTTCTTTCTTATCCAAGATACCAAACACTCACCTAAGTAGAACTCTGCTCCACCTGTACTTCTTCGGTCATCAATGCAACCTGACCAATCTTCTTCTATGTAGGAAATAAGTGATAGATCCTTTCCTTTTGGATACCATAGTCCAAATTCCTCTGTAATTTTAAGATATCTAAATATTCTCTTTACTGCTAGAACATGTGATTCCTTTGGTGTTGCTTGAAATCGTGCCACTTGTCCAACTTGTTGTATCACATATGGTCTGGATGATGTCACATAAATTAAGCTTCCAATCATTGACCTATATTTCCTATGATCTATGGACTTTGAATCCTCATCTTTACTTAACTTACAATTGGTCTGCATAAGAGTATTGACTTCTTTGCAATCTTCCATTCTAAACCTCTTTAGCATTTCTCTAATATACTTGGTTTGAGAAATTAAAATGCCTTGGTTGCTTTGACATATCTGAAGACCCAAAAAGAAGGATAATTCTCCAAATAATGACATTTCAAATTCATTCTACATATCCTTTGAAAATTTTTGGCTCATCATGTCATCATCACTTCCAAACATAATATCATCAATATAACTTTCAATTAACAAAATACTATCTTGATTTACCTTGATGTAGAGGTTGTTGTCTTCATTTCCTTTCCTGAATCCTTGCTACTGTAAGTATCTGTTCAGTCTGGAATACCATGCTCTGGGATCCTATTTGAGACCATACAAGGCCTTCTTCAACCCACAAATATAGTTTTCATTCTTTGACAACTGAAATCCTTTTGGTTTCTCAATGTAGACTTCTTGTTCTATATCCCCATTTAGGAAGGTCGATTTTGTGTGCATATGATACACTTTATTATTCTTGGAGCATGCATAAGCGATGATCAATTTTATTGCTTCCATTCTAGTAGTTGGGGAAAATGTCTCTTCAAAGTCGATACCTTCAACCTGGGCATATCCTTTACATACCAATGTATCTTTTTTCATGGTAACCTGTCCATATTCTTTCAATTTGTTTCTGAAGACCCAATTTGTGTCAATCACATTCTTGTACCTTGGCCTTGGAAACAATTCCCAAGTGTCATTCTTCTCTATCTGATCCAACTCTTCATCCATGGATTTTATCTATAATTTATCCTTGTTGGATTCTTCAAAAATTCTAGGCTCAGCCATAGATAAGAGTGTTAGGCGCAGTTGTTCTGGTGAACAGATTCTTCTTCTAGTCTCAACTCAAACATCTTTGTTCTCGATGATATGATCTGATGGATGATTCTTCTGTATTCGTTTTATAGGTGTCTTTGGAGGTACTTGAAGATATTATTGTTCTTTCTCCTATGCTTCTAATTGTTCTTCTTCATCTTCTCCTTTTTCTACTTCTTCTTCCTTTGCTTCTTTTTTGTGAGCTTGTTCCATTGACTCTTTTTCTTCTTCCTTTATTTTTCGTCAACTTGTCTCATCAAATGTCACATTAATGCTTTCCACAACTTTGTTGAGCCTTATATTGAAACATTTGTATGCTTTTCTTATGCTCGAGTACCCAACAAGTACGCCTTTGTCCACACAAGAAACGAACTTTCACATTCTTCCATCTTCTCTTTTGATGTAGAATTTGCTTCCAAAAACTCTAAAGTGCTTCACATTTGTTTGTATTCCTTTCCATAGCTCGTAGCGATTTTTATCATTGTTGTTTATGAGCATTACTCTGTTTTGAATGTGAACTTTTGTATGCACTGCATGTTCCCAAAAGACATCTATCAACTTGGAATCCAATTAACATAGTTCAATCCATTTCTTGTACTGTCATGTTCTTCCTTTCGATGACTCCATTACGTTGTGGTGTTCTAGAAATGTAGAATTGCCTTTTTATACCATGCTTGTTGCAGAATTCCATAAATTCCTTTGAAGTAAATTGTCCTCCATTATTTGATCTCTAACATTTGATTTTTGACTCTATTTCATTTTCAACCATTTCTTTGTATATCTTGAAGTTCTCGAAATCTTCTGACTTCTTCCTCAAAAAACAAATTGCATTCATCCTTTTATAATCATCAACCAATAACATAAAGTAATGCTCTCCTTTCAATCCTTTTGTTCTAGTTTTTCCAACTAGATCAGTATGCACAATTTTCAACAGCTTTGTTGTGGAGTATTCCTTGGACTTGAAGTTGGTCTTGGTTTTCTTTCCTTGTTGACAATGCTTGCATAAAGTGTTGGTTGGCTTCATGATCTGGGGAATTTATCTGAATGCTTCCTTTTTGCTGACTTTGAAAATATTATCAAATTTTATGTGACCCATTCTTCTATGACATCGCCACACTTCATCTTCCTTTCCTAGAAAACACTTTTCATTTCTAATTTCACTTAACACATATATGTTTCTTGAAGTTCTTATAGTTGTCGCAACCACTCCGCCTGGACCTGTTTTTCTTATGTCGCATTTTTGTGAATCAAACACAAGTTTATGACCTTGGTCACACATTTGAATTACAGTTAGAATATTTTGTTTCATATCTTCCACTAGTAGAACATTCTCTGCCTTGGTATCCTTATTTCCAATTCTGATTGTGCCTCTTCCAATGATTCTGGTTGAGTCGTCGTTCCCAAAGGAGACTGATCCATCTCTTTCCTTCCTCGAGGTTAGAAACCTGTCGTCATCACCTGTCATGTGATTTGACAAGCCATTGTCAACATACCAACCATGTTTCTTGTGTTTAGCTTATAGAGCAAGTGTTCATTCGTCATTGTTGAAAGGATTATGCTTCCTTATCCATATTCTTTGAGGTTCATGTCTGTGAATGTTGTTATTTTGTTGTGATTCTCTTGGAATAAATATCATTCTAAAATATTTGTCCATGTGTCCAAAGTTGTTGCACTTGTAGCATTCTATCTCAACACTAATGGACTCAAACTTGTTGTAGCTTATATTCTGTGTTTCACTAGGCCTTCTTGAATAATCATTTCATGCATAAGTTTACCTCTATATTTTTTGGTTCCCTTTTTCAGTCTTCTGACAAAGTTGGATACTTCTTCATTGTCTTATGAGATGTCACTACTGTTTCTAATTGACTTTTCCTCTTTCTTTCCCCTTTCATTTTAATTCTTGGATGCTTTGAATGTTGCTTCTTTTGTAATTGGATTATATCACTTTGTTCGCATCTCATAAGCTATGAGTGTCCCATGTAGCTCATCCATGGCCAATGTAGTTAGATCCTATTTGTTTTCTAGTGATGAAATATTTGAATCAAATATCATTGGTAGAGACCTCAATACCTTTTTGACAACAAACTGTTCATTTACCCCATCTCCCAATCCTTTGATACTGTTTACTATTTCATCAACTCGTAGAAAGTAGGAAACTGTGTTCTCATATTCATTCATCTTTAGTTGTTCAAGTTGTGCTCTAAAAATTTGAATTTTAACTTCTTTGAATTTCTCATATTCTTTGTATACATTCTTCAATTTGATCCAGATGTCCTTTGCATAATCACAATGCATAACTTTGGTGTAGATATATTTTGACAAGCCATTTGTGAGTGCACTTGTGGCTCTTGAATTGTTCTCTTCAAGTTTCTTTCCATGTTTATCTATTGGAGGAATGGTCGGTGCTTTGTATCCATCTACCATTGAATGTCAAACATCAAATTATAGTGCATGTATGTGTTTATTCATTCTTCTTCTCCAGAAAGCATAATATTCCCCATCAAACTGTGGTATCCTGGTCTTAGAGTAATCCATGATCTCCTTCCACTGGTTAAATTTTCTCTTGAAGAACCTACTCTGATACCAATTGTTGAATTACTGAGAGGGGGGTGAATCAGTAATAGATATTTTCAATCTTTTTTAACCACAATATATAAGTGTTGTTTAACTTTTTGATCATTTTACCATTATCATTCAGCAAGTGCAGAATAAATAAACCATGAACAATGAGCAATCATACACATGCACAGTACACAAATATTTTTATGTGGAAACCCAATGTAAGAGAAAACCACAGAATACTTTTTCTTATATGTCTTTAAGAATTACATTTATTGGAAGCACCAACTTCCTTTGTTCTCCAGCTACAACTGGAAGGAGGCTCCAACCCCCTATATTTTAAGGCTACAACCCAAGGGAAGCTCCAACTCCCCAATTATCTCACTATAACCAGAATGAGGCTACAACCCCCTATTGTTCTCCGACTACAACTAAAAGGTGGTTATAACCACCTATCCTTTCCTCGTCCAACCACCCTGAAGTACAAGTATCAAATAACTCATGAAACCACTGCCACACTGTCACTATGAGATATACCACTCTAAACCTGTACCAATCTGTGCCAACAACCTATAACCAACCTTTACCAATAATTGTAGTCAAACTGTATCAATAACCTGTGATCAACCTATACTAATAACATGTACCAACATATACCAAAATATACCAATAACATGTACCAACAATCTCCTCAATAGGTCATATATGATAACATAGATCTCATACCCATTGTAGTCTACGTACACCTCAAAAACTAGGGTTTTTTTCTGAAATTATGTAACTCCAAAAATTTCACGATCTGTCAACCCTTCTTTGCTGCCTTAGACTTGCGTAACTTCAGATGTATCAATGAGTGCCTAAAATAAACCTTTCACAAAAAATAGATATTCAATGTGCTCAATAGGTGCTAATATGAGACCCTTTCTCTCTTATTTATACTCTCCAAGTAGCTTCCATGAGGGTTTACCTTCTAACTAACTTTACCCAACTTCCTTATTTTAGAGCTAACCCACTTCTAATCACTTTTTCGACTTACAACCACTTTATCCACAAATAGTAAACTCACCAATTCTACTTGCAACTAATTTATTTTTAATTATTTTCTTTTTGCAACAACTTAACTCATGATTAACTCCTAGTTGCAACCACTTTGACTAGTAAACTTCTTCTAGGAGCTCCTAGAATAAATTGACTTCTTTGACCTTCTAGGGGCTTATAGATAACTCATGAGGGTTCTCCAACTTCACAAGGCCATAAATTTCTAACCATGAGGAGTTATGTGATGTTCCACATATCACCAGAAATGGAACAACATGTACTATCCATATTAAATAGTCGTACCTACATATACACAAATATTTGTTCCTTTATACCACAAACAAACTTGAGTCCCTTAACCATAATATTAGGGATACCAAAATTTGCTATTGTATTTGATTCAAGGGTTGACATGAATGAAAACCAACCCAATTAATCAAAACTTTACATGGTCTACCAAACATTTGAACATTATCTTAGCAGGGGGTGTATCTAACGATATGACTACTCCTTGTGAAAATGCAGTATAGTTATACATGGTCAGGGTGCATTTTGTTGTGAAAATGGGTTCCTTGACTGACCCTACTTGTCTCATGGATATCCAAATTAAGAGTGAAGGTAAATGAGTGGCCCTTCTATTCTCCTTGTAGTATTGAAAATTACTTTGTATCAATGTGGCTAAGCATTCTTCCCGGTCAAACTGGGCTCTAGAATTCAGGATTTGACCAATTGGCTCCAGCATTGTTATCTTTACATCTAAAGCCTAAACTGCGGCTGTAAAAAATAAATAAATTATAATGCAGATCCATTTGGCACATGGATCAATGACTTTGGTGATCAAGAGCCCTTTTGAATTTTTATTCATCATCCCCTCTGTGAGAATTTGGATCCATTCATTTGTATTTGTAGTTTTAGGTATAGGCGTACCTCCATGCAATATTCCAGTTATTCTGTGGATTAGTCCTCCAATGATTTTGACTTGGTAATTTATCCATAGGGAGCCATTATTATACTATCTAATAAGATACTTGGCAACCTCTTCTTTCCAACCATTGAACTTGAAAACCTGCGACACACCTTGGATATATATGATTCTCTCTTTTTCAAGAAGCTTTGTTTCCTCTTTCCATTCACCTTATTCCATCCCCCAGGTAGTGAAATTATGTCAATGCCATGACCAATCAACTTTTTCCATTCTTTCTACATGGATTATTTACAATCATACTTCAAGATCGGTTTCACCTAGTTGATCGAGCTTAGTTTTTGTTCGTGGGTCGGTCAGAGGATTTGTTGCTTGACCCCTCATCTTGGGCATTTATTTAATTTATTGGAGATTGGTTCATTCAGGGTTGGGCTGCACAATTGGAGTTTCCTAGACTTGATTATTCATATGCTCAAGTGAAAACAGGAGTGAAGAGAATTCGTATGCTTCATCTAAATTTATAGGCAGGAGATGGAGTGAAGACTTTAATTCTACCACCTGGGATATTAATTTGTCTGCCTCGATGTTGGTGTCGAAATTAACTATTTTTTCATGTGAGTTGATCTATGTGTCAATGAAGACATGAAGGACGGGCTTGTCATGTTGAGTATTAAAAGCATTAATGTATTCATGTGATTTAATTATACCGATTCTGTTGGTTTTATTTTCTTGGACTACGTCCTTGATTTGATCGGTATTTGATATGACTAATTTGTCGAGTCGAGTTGTTTGTAGGGTTGGATTTCTTCGGTCAAAGTGCTCTTTCATGTTTCCTTCCAATATTTGGACCATTCTATTAATACTTGGTCTTTTGAATCCATGCTTGTGGTTGCTTGTATGATCACTCGCTTGATGTCTTGCTTGCTCGCTTGGTCGGAGAAATTCGTACTTGTGCATTTTATCTTCGATTGGGTGATGCATATACCAAGCAGTTGGTCGGCTAATGTGATTATTTAAGTAATGTCATAAGTGTCATCCAACTATTGAACTTGTTTTTGCATTCTCTGTGTCTACTCTAATTGTTGGCCAGGGGCTATTTTCTGTTCCCATTTTTGCGCGAGTGAATGCTCTAAAAAGTTGTGTTACTCGCACTTTTGTATGTGGATTATTAGGTTGAATCCAGTTTTAAATATTGGGATGTCGATATTTGCAGAGAGATTTTTCCCACCAAATATTTCCAAAAAATATAATGTGGCAATATTCCATATTTGAAGTCGGTTTGCATGAGCCTTACACCATCGGGTTGCTTGGCCAGTGAAGGATTCAACTTGACTTTTTATTTTTCCTTGTTCCCCAACTAAATTGGATACTTCATCGACATGTGCCAACATAGAACTTTGTTCATTAAACCGCGGTGAAGTTCTTGTGTGTGCATTATTCGGTATTAATGTTGGTGTTTATTTTTATTTTCTTTCGGTGACAATAGCAACTGCATGAATCGAGAAGCATGTCCTCGATCGTTTGATAGGTATTACCTCTATCGACCAAGATTATTTAGCTTGAGCTTCATAATTTTCCATCTTCCAATTGTATAGTTCAGTATTTGAATTTTGGCCTATTGATAATGGATATCCGACTAGTATTTCTCCTTCGCTATTAAGTTCGACATTGTCTTTATGTTCATGCATCACTTGATATATTTATCTTGCTTCCTAGGCCTCATCCCATGTCTCGACCCATGGTTTTCCTTATTTTGGGTCTAGGGGGATTATGATTTTTCTTCCACTTCCTTTTATATTGATTTAGTCTCTTTCTAAATATATCGTGGCTTCCATGTTCTGACCCCAAGGTCTTCCTATTAGTGGAGGATAAGCAGGAATTCTTTCAACCAGTATTATGACTTCAAAGTCAACTCTCGTTGCAATTCCAATTATAGAAGTGATGACACTTTTGAGAGTGTCGATTGGTTCAATGAATATTTGATCTACTAGTTTTAAGTAGTTCATTGTCGATTGTTATAGCAGGGGTATTCCAAGTCAGATCCATGTTTTTGGGGGAAGGATTTCCAATTGTGATCCAAAATCAACCATGACTTGTTTAATCATGTGTCCATCAATTTCTAGGTCGACTTGTGGATCAAAGTCCCTCATGGTTCTGTCTTGAGACAACTTATTTACACTTTTTACTAGTCTTTGATTTTCTTTATATTCTTTCAATATGTTCAGTACGTCGATAAGGCGTCCTACTGATTGATTTTCTTTCAGTAGTTGTAGAAATTCCTCAATGGCAGTGTTTGACATACTTGATCATCCTTCATTTGATTTATCTTGGTCGTTATTTTTAAAGAAATTAAGTGCTTATTGCATTAACATATATTCCTTTTCGGTATTCAGATATTGTAATCTATTTCCTTGTCGATTTGGTGCCTCCGGGTAATTATGTTTACCCACTCCCGATCTTGTGACCACATGAAGAGTTTTTGAATTCAAAATATCTTGTTTCGGCACTATATGTAAGAGTTTTACATTTCTCTTGGTCATGAATTGTTCCATCACGATATGATAGTATTCTAAGGAGTGATCTCCTACTCCACAAATATTACAAAACTTTAAATCAGTTATGTCTTTTATCGGGTAGTCTAGACTGATGTGGTGTTCTTTCTAGCAGTTAAATATGTAGTATCGTCCTCAACCATGTCCTTTTCCAAATATTCCTCATCCTCCTCTACCTTGACCTTGGTATCCACCTCGACCTCGACATCTATATAGATTCCCTTAGTGGCGATTCTGGTTGATTGCTTGTGTATGATAGACTAAGTGGATATTTGTTCTCTTCTTACCATTCAACCAATATTCTTGGGTAGAATGATTATTTTCCTTGAAGATATGACACCACTTGTGACGTATATTTCTTATATTGTGTGGACAATATATTGATGCATTATTGGTCGAGGCTTCACAGATATCGCAATAAGTTTTAATCTGGATTTTCCTGACTGCTCGGTCTAAGGTATCGCTAAATTTCTAGTAGTGTTTAGTGTGACCTTTGCTAGAGTAAATGGTATACCATAGTTAATTATGAGTGATTAATATGTTTTTAATTGTATGTTGTAGTTTTGTAATCTTGTCTTCCTATCTCTTTTACATGCTTGATGAATTAACCAATCCTTCATTGTCCATTTCAATCCTCTGAGTTTTTTTGAGGATTTATTCACTTGTCGAAAGGTCATACAGTTGTAATGGAGATCTAATATTTTGTAATAGTCTTGCTACATACCATTGTACTAGTGGATTTTCTTCGATCATGTATGGTATTTGACTCACTAAATCTTTGAATATTTTTTCATATCCATGCACACTTTCACCTGGATTCTACTTGACTTCCTTAAGTTTTTGCACTACCAAATGGCTTACGTCTTGTGTCTTAAAAAATGAGAGGAAATTCTACTTTATTTCATTCTTCATATGTGTTTGATTGTCGATGAAATTCATAAACCAGGTAAGAGCCTTGGCTCGAAGTGTGGCTCCAAATTGAGCCATTTGTTTTTCTTCGTCAAATATATCTACGACATCCCATAATTTATCACAAACAAACCAATGTCATTTAGGTCCTTCATCGCCTTTGTAAATAGGGATGTGGTTGAGTTCCATTGTTGTTTTCTTTTTAGAAAATGGAATTATTGCAAGATCTTTAGTTGAAGTTGACTTGAAGGTCACTGAACTAATATTTTTTGGAGTCAAGGTGAAGCTATTTGACTCAGTCGATGTAATTTGTGGATGTTCTTTAGTCAGGATATATTTGATTTCTAACTATACTCATTTTTGGTTTATGATTGATTCCTCTGTCTAATAAGATTTATCTATATACTCGACAAGTCAACCTCTACAAGGTCACGTCAATTCACTTTCACTGTTTGTTGAGTTTTAATATTTTAGAAGTAGTTTCGACAAGAGGGGCAACATTCGTGAGATCTCTTACATGAATGATTATGTCTTCTGGTAAATTTCGGTTATTTAATTGTGTTTCTATTAACACTGCATCTCTTATTTGGCCATTATTATTGGTTCAACACCACACCCATGGTGATTGTATATCTATGTGAAGTCATTGTTGGAAAAAGTATGTAATGCATGGACTCACACTTCTTATAGGAGAAAGTCAAATTGCAGGTCTCGAATCGTAGATTTCCATATCGACTTTATCATTGACTTGTTGGGTACCGTCAACTGCCATACTCAATAGCAAGCTTTCACTCCTCCCAGTAGTCATCGGGCCGCTCTCAAGGGATGCTCCAACGAACTGCAATGCACAGATAGGTTTTCTATGAGATTTTCTAGGATCTGTTTCCTTCCGCAACTATTCTCACTTATTTTTCCTTTTGTCCCACTCTATTCTTTGGATGTCGGCTGAGGGCTTGTGAATCTGTGTTCATCGTTGATCCAAAATTGATCTTAAAAGACTTGGGTAAGTTTTAAGCATGTGTTCATTTACCAATTAGGAATTAATGAAAGAAGAAGAACTTAATGAGATATTATAGCATCCATAATAAATAAATGTAGATCAGAATCTAAGCACAAAAAAACAACAAACCATAACAGAAAAATTGTTAACGGAGTTCAGCAAGATTGCCTACGTCTCTAGGCATTTTTCTTAGTGGGTGAGGTTTTCTTATTTCTCTTCAATGATTCAAAATTACATTGAAAAATTATCAAAAGGATTACAAACTGGTCTGAATATGTTCTACGTGACCTCAAGAATCCAACACAACTAACGACACTGAAAATGGTTGAGCATAGATCCAGGAATTGGCCCTTAAAGTTTCCCTCCTCAATGGCTTCCTTGCATACAAATGGCTTTGGCTTTCAAAATATTCATCATTTCTCATGTTCTTAACTTCTCTGACTATCAAAAAACCTCTGATTCTTATAGATGTGTAGTTGGGGTTCTCCTCCCAACTTCCTCCCAAGATTTGGCCTCAAATCGGGCTCTAGATCCTCTAATAATGGCTAAAATCCATTAAAAACGGGATGAAAATCCATAAAAAATCATAATATATGGTTTAAAACCCAAAATTGGGCAAAAATCAAGCACAACCCCCTTTACTTGAGCTCCTATCCATATGGGAGGCACCATATTCCCTTGGTCTAGAAGCTGGTGTGTTGGCCCCCTTTTTCTCCAGTCCTAGTCATGTGGGCATGGCCCATGTGGCCATCATCTAATACTCCACGGGCCCTCCAAATAATGGTAGCCCCTAGTCTAGATCCTGGTCAGTCGGGTCTATCCCCCACCAACCGAAGATTATCACACAACCCCTACCACATTTCAACTTAATATTAAATCCAACGGGTTATTTTAACAAGCACCAACCATGCCCATGTGGCTAGCACATGGAGCTTAAATCATTGCTCGCGTCGGAGGTCAAGGGTTCGAGCTTGACTCAGTCGCAACAAATTTTTTCCTTAGCCAACATTGCAAAAATCTGGGGTGCCATGTGGACACCTCTAATTAGGCCACGTGTCACCCTGTAATTGGACCATATGATCCAGTCAACACAAATTCAGTGAATAGTCAGTTGCCATGTCACTTTTGTACAACCACATCACTTGTCCAGTCAGCTACCACATCAACATCTGTATTGCCCATTTACCTACCACATCATCATCCGTACATCCCAATCACCCTACCACATCAGCTTCCGTATAGCCCAGTCACCCTGCCACCTCAGCATCTATACAACCACCTATCGTCCATACTGCCACATTCCAGCCTATCATTAGGCCACGTCATGTACGAACTGCCACATGTCATCTGTACACTACCACGTGTCAATTCTGTACTAGTCCAACTTAGCCCGAAAATGTCAAAATCAAGTGACATGTGTCACCTCCTAGTGATGCCACGTGTTCTGCTAACATCATCATGATGTCACCTGTTTTACTATTGATGTCAACAGTACGACCCATTGACTTTGGTCACTTTGACTTTTTCCTTGTTTGGGAAATCGATCAGAACGCGATAAATTTCGCATATGGCGTCCATTTGCGAAAAATATTATATGGCTGGAATCATTGAGAAGAGATAGATGCAATGGTGTTGGTTTCGTATGATTCCGAGAAATTTGATTTTTAGGCCTTCCTGCATCCATTTTGGATCATGCCTCCCCACCAAGAGCTTTTGGTCCTCCAAAAGAGTATTAACTAGTCATCAAGTGCGGGATAGGCCACCCCACTTGTTCTTTGTCTTTAAACTATGTCATGTGCACCTTTCTCATCATAATCAATTGCAAAACAACCATGACAACTGACAACATATTGTTATCCACTTGTACTCTTTCAAATCTTACTGAAGCTACTACTATCCATGTTGAAAACATTAGCAATGATAACATAAAAAATATGACTGCAAATGAGCTAATATGACTTCAAATGAGCTAATATGTTTGATGTTCTTGCACGACATTAGCTTATCTTGAAGCAAAGTATGATTAATTTCCATTCTACAACCATCTCATGTTCATGCTTAAGATCCACTGCTTTATTTGGCACAATTATAGGTGTGTTTCTTGCATAAGTTGCCTTCCTTAATTGTTCCATTGTTTGAAGAGATTAATTTGCTTTTAAGTGATGAGAATGTACACCATATTCATTGCCTTCTTTAGTTAAGTGATATTGATTATGTTCCCTGTAGAAGATTTCTTTACGATCATAGAAATAAGGGTTTCCTAAGACCATTCCACATTCATTGAGTGGCACCACAACACACATTACCTCATCCACAAACTTTGATGAAATTGCAAACTTTAAAGTGCATTTCTTTGTTATGTGGAATTTATGATTGTTTCTTATCCATTTAAGTGAGTAAGGTTTATTATGTAGCTTAGTTTTCAATCCCAATTGTTTAACCACTTCCTCTTAAATCAAGTTAGATTGAGATCCATTATATATCAATGTATAGATCTTAGTATGTTCCATTATCACCCTTATGTGAAACAACTTACTTCTAGAATCATATCCACCACCAATTTTACCTGTCAAACCAATAGTTGTGATATTAGTCTCATCACCTGAATCATATCCCAAGTATGTTGGTTGTGTTGTTGTTGCAACTATTTGCCTCCGTTTCCTCTCTTTGAACCATTTTGGTCTCTTCTCTGGGTGCAATTTCCAACAATGGTCATCATCATGCCCTTCTTTCTTGCAATGCTTGCAAGAGAGTTTCCTTCCTTCACGGTCGCTGAATTTGATTTCTTTCCATTTCCCTTCCTTTTGTCCTCTTTCCTTGAAGACAATTCCCCTGATACACCAAATCTTGTTTTCTCTGCTTCAATGTATGTTGCTTGAACAGAAACCTCATCAATATTAGTAGGTCTAAACATAAATAGAGTGTTACAAATATGGGCGGGCAAATCTCCTATATACTTCATAATAGTTTCTTGGGTATGTAATGGAATGTTTAACATTAATGCCATCTTACAAAATTCATTTGTGTATTCTTGCACCATTTGTCCCTTTCTTAGTTTAAGACTTTTACATTCAATTAAAGACTTCTCTTTATAACCCAAAGGATAAAATTTCTTTCTAAGTGCAAAAACAAAATATTTCCATGATGGGAATACATTACCAACTTTTCGTGTGCCATTTTGCAACTTACTCTACCACCAAATGAGTGTTGTTCCTGCAAGACGAAGTGATTCCAACTTTATTTGAGTTTTCTGAACTTTGATTTGTTGCACACTACAATAAACTTCCATCTGTCTAACCTAGTTATCAAGCCTCTCAGCATTGACTTCACCATCATACATGGGAAATTCAAATTTCACATCAAGCTTAAGTAAAGGCTTATCATGTGTAAGTTTATGGGAATGTTTTCTTGTGGTGGATTTTGAACTTGTACTTGAAGAAGAAGAAATTGATGGAGAAGAAGGAGGTGAAGGAGGAGGTTTAGGAGGATCCTCTGCTTCTTCACTTTTGTATTGTTTAGAAGATTTCCCTTGGAAAGGCCTCTTATGTTCTAAGTAATCTTCATATAATAACTTTATCATCTCAAACATGGCGAATAAAGTCTTTTGCAACTCTATCTCGTTATGGGACATGTCTTCTTCCGATGCCATATCCTCACTTTGAGAAGTCCTCTTTCTCGATTCAATCTCTGGATCCCCTTCTACAAGATTTCTTTTACCACGAATCAACTTTTCCTTGGTAATCATGCAAACTCAAAAACTAACTGTCAACCTGCTCTAATACCACTTGATCCAAAATTGATCTTTAAAGACTTGGCTAAGTTTTAAGCATGTGTTCATTTACTAATTAGGAATTAATGAAAGAAGAATAACTTAATGAGATATTATAGCATTGTTGGCCCTCAACCAAGTTTTGAGGATCCTTGGTCATGTCTGACCTATTTTTGGGACTTCGACAGGCTGTCTGTTAAGAACCAAATATCAATATAGCATAGAAAAACCTCAGAAAAAGTACTCAATGCCTTGAAAAGAGATAATTTCTAATAATAAGCCTCTTCGAGGGGGCAACCTCCTCTTACACCACATAAATTTTCAAGTACAAGATGATTCAAAATGAAAATGTCTCCTTGGTATATATAGGAGACTAGGAGGTATAATTACAACTAATGGACTAAAGCCGACATAAATAAAATAACATTACTAATATAATATGCCCCAATTAA
>ML776925.1:673120-767091 GCA_009831015.1 Picea engelmannii
ATGGGATGCATTTTCACTTTCAGGTGTCTTCTCTGTTACGGAATTTTTCAATACTTCCATGATCTCCCCTTTTAAACCCTCCATCATCTCTTGTAGTTCATCTTTTGTTACTATCTTCTTTTGTAAATCATTTATGTCCCTACGCATTTCTTCAACTTCATCAAGAGTCCAAGTAGGATTGTTTGGAGGATTATTTGTTGTAGAAGTTCCCTTTTTGGGTGGCATGTTGGCCAAGTATCACTTTTGAATCTTGATTTTGAGGTGGTTCTGCTAGACAATCTTTCTTTTGTTGTATCTCCCAAGTTGCATCCCTTCTAGCTATGAAAATTTCTTTTATGTAGTTTTCTAATATTTCTTCTCTACAATGCCACATGTCTAATCAAAATTGGATGTGCCAAGTGGAATTTATGGTAACTTCCCCACAACTTTCCAATTTTTGGCCTTTCTAGGAGATCTAACTTGTATAGAGTTCCTCGCACAAAATAATTGATATAAAATTCTGAAACTCACATCAAAAATACTACAGACTGTCCACGATCCAATGAAACTAGTCCCACTCAATTTGGATACTCTAGGAAGAAGTTATGATTGTTTTACCTGGAACAGCTTCTTGAGACTAGTCAATAGGACTAGTCAGATACCCTATCTTACACAAGTTTTATCTACAAATTTAAGATGACACATAAGTTGAAATTTTTACCACATATACCTTACTAATATCTATGAATATCATCCAGATTGCAGGGTCTGAAACATTACAGAATTTTTTTTATAGTGAAAATTTCGCAATGACTTAGTTCAAGATGATTCCAGAGCCCTATCTTGTACAGGCTGTATCTCCGAAAGTATAAGGCATCAGGAGCTGAATTTTGAACCCAACGTACCTTGATCCATCTGATAAGTAGTCTCCAAGAAGTTCCTTCTGAAACATTGTATAAAATAAGTTATAGTGAAAATTCCAAGGTGTATCAGATGTAGCAGCGAAACCCCAAGACCTTGAGCTTTGATACCATATGTTAAGAACCAAATATCAATATAGCATAGAAAAACCTCAAAAAAAGTACTCAACGCCTTGAAAAAGAGATAATTTCAGATAATAAGCCTCTTCGAGGGGGCAACCTCCTTTTACCCCACTTAAATGTTCAAGTACAAGATGATTCAAAATGAAAATGTATGCTTGGTATATATAGGAGACTAGGAGGTATAATTACAACTAATGACCTAAATCCGACTTAAATAAAATAACATTACTAATATAATATGCCCCAATTAAGGGGTAATGAGCCAATATTAGGGCTTAACACTGTCATAGGCGGATCACAAGACTAAGCAGAGATCGCGGGATCTCAACCCCTTTTTAGGGATTTTTGGGTTTTGGGCTTATGTAATTACTAATGAGTATGGGAATGTCGATCCATGGGTTTACCCATGTTTAGGCCTGATTTTGTAATGTATAAATAGAATACTAGGCAATGTAAGAAGCATTATGTCAATCAGTTAGTCAGTGGTAAGTTGTACAAGTTGTAAGTTATTTGTGCATGTTGAGTGAGACTTGCAAGGCTAAGTGCAAGTGATTGTAAAAGGTTGTGTAAGGCTCTGTGCCAAGATCTACTCAGGGAAGGAGGATTTGGCGGAGTGTGCGCCGATCTCCTGTTCTATGCGGAGTAGGATTTTGTGGCTCTGTGCATGTAGAAGATTGAGAGAAGCTAATAAAGAAGACAAAGAGTTGGTGGACGTAGCCCCAGGGTGGGGGTGAACCATGTATATCTTGTGTTGTGAATGCTTTGTGCCTTACAGTTGCTCTCTTATTTATGTGATTAAATTCTTAGTGCGTTGTTAGATGATAAATGAATCTAATATGGTAGCTTAGTGCTGAATAAAGTGAATGAATGCTATATCTGATCTATGTTAGTATGCTTAGTGCTTGACTCTATTGAATCTATGGTAATGTTGCATTGATTTATTATTAGGGTTTAACTGCACTGTAAAGTAAGACTGGATATTGATGAACTATAACTGCTAAGTGATCTGTTAAGGTGTTACAATCACAGATCTGTGTTCCAACTAAGATTGCAGACACTAGAGTCCTACAACAACCCTTGCCTCTACCTCGGGTTAGACTTCATCTGCTTCGCAGGTGTTGCCGAAAGGGTCGATAGTTAGGGTTTTGTTGGTGTGTTGTTTTAGCGTTGAACCCCGGGTCTACCCCTGTGCCAACAAATGGTTCTGTTGTCGGGACCGAAACTGTGATTGCTGGGAACTAAGGAAAAACAAGATTTGTGCGAAGAACTGACCTGAAACTGTGAAAGCTTCGTGCATAGATATGTTTCCCTAGTGCATAGTATTCTACTTAAGTTGTGAAGCTCTGTTCCAAGAAGAAGAGTCGTATCTGAAGGAACGAGGTAAGATATGTGAGCTTTGTGCTTTGTTAAAGGTAAGATAAGTGGAAATTTTTGTTTAAAAAAGTATGGATCTAGGTATGTTTGATAAATTTTGTCCTAGCTTGAAAAGTAGGGCACAACTAGAAGAAAGAATATTTGATATAGGTACTTCTGATAAGAATAATGAAATATATGTTATTCCTATGCAAATAAAGAATGTTTGGACTAACCAATGGATGCAAGATCCTAGAAAGGATTTTTTTCAGATCAGCTACTATGACCCTAGTGTGCAATACAGGAAAGACTGGGGATCATTTAAAAGAAAATGAGAATTAATCCTTTTTTACAGTTGCAGAAGACCGAGACATCTGGCTAAGGAATGCCCTGGTAGAAGACCTAGTTGTCTTTGTTGTAAAGCTATGGACCATGAAGTTTTAGATTTCCCTAGAATGATTGCTAATATTGAAAGAATGAATATGAGACAAGAATACCATGAGAAATGTCAAGTGACTAAGACCATGGCAGAACCCCAAAAAGAATCAGAGAATGTATTGCTGCAAATAAAAGAAACCCTGAATGACCACTGAAATATCAAATTATCATAGATCTTCAAAGAAAAAGAGTGCATAGAAGTAATAATAGGAGACTTCAACATTGACTGTGTTTTGGATGAAGAAACACATGTGAATATTATGATAGAAAGAACTTGGGAAACTTTAGGAAAGTCTGTTATGATTCCTTCATTGGGAGGAATAGGATTAATTAGAGGAATGTTGATAAACCTACGTGGAAATCTCATCCCAGATATCTATGAGTGCTCATGGAACTCCGATAGAGGAAGATTTTGAGGTTGTTAAATTTATTGAGAACAACACCCCATTACTATATTACTAGGAAAACCTTGAATTGAAAGGGATCAGACTAGAAGGAAAGAAGAAGAAGTCTTAGAGCAAAAGAAGCAAGAGTTGAAAGATTTCATGACTAGGAGGATCGCACACTTGATTGAAGAATAGGAGAACAAATCGAAGATGTTTAAAACCAGAGAATTTGATGTCGACTTTGGAAGAACACAAGAAGACTCACAACAAAATGAAGCACCTACCCCAGTTAGAGAAGAAGTATTAGCCTTGAATCCTAGGAAAGAATCTCAATAGCGCAAAGTTGCAATGCCAAGAGGAGATAAGAATCAGAATGGAAAGAGGAATACATAGACGAACCTCACTGGAAAGAAGTCTAGAAAATTAAGTAAGAAGACATCAAAGATTGAAAATTTACAGACAGTTCCAGAGGGAGCTTTGCAGAAGGAAAATTTGCAAAACTGGAACTTCGTCGAGATATCAGAATAGTGCCACTTGGCACTTCACCATGGCGAAGAAATATAGTCGTTGGAAATAGTATAACCATTCGACTAATGCCCAGAATGGTTAGAATGACATTTATGGTCAGAAATATCATCATAAGACCATTGGGATCGCGCCATAATGGACATAACTGAATTAATGAAGGCTTCTTACCCGTTGGAGAGATCTGTTGCCTAGTTCTCTACTTATTCTGTCAAGCCTTGCACCGAGAACACTTTTTCCAACGGTGATTTTCTGAGCCTGCTGATTAGTTGATTTTTCACAGTGATCATCACGCTATCACCATTCATCCCATTGAATTGAGTAGTTACTCTTAAAACCTGAGATATTCAACCACGAGCATGTATGTCCTAAGAACTTAGCGCAGTTGAAGATTCTGTGAAAGAGGTACTCATCGACCTCACGACTAAAAGAGTTATGTCTGAAAGGGTAATTTTTGTGGGTGTACAAGTGTCATTGACAAGAGGAGTGCAAGCCTCTCCATCAACCGCTAGTGGATCCGAGCCATCTTGAGTCGTCACAGAAAAGAGAGCCAAGCACAGAGATGACCTAGCAAATGCAAAGCTAGTCCTGACCATCTTACCCAACTACATCCTGCCTCTGGATGGTGTGGTGAGACGTGATCGTGTGACAAGAGATTTTGATTACACCATGGTTACTGTGTACCTCCCGAAGGGGATACGCACAATTAGAGCGCAGCAGGACAATATCGCCACATTGAAGTTCAGCGACTTCAACCTAGGAGACCACAAGAACCATAGTATGCTCGCCCCGTATAAATACTTGACTAGGATGAAGAGGAAGAACTCAAAAATAATCCCCCAGTCGTGGACGATGAACCTCGTGTAGTCCACCCTGTTGAATGTAATGAAAATCCCACACTTTGGAAGGCACCAGGAGGTTAACGCCTGTGTTAATCTCCTGCTCTCATGTTACCATGGTGAATACTTATGGCTAGACCGACGTATCACAGTAGATCCAACGTTGATCCATAGGATCACTAGATTGAGTATGCAAGGACCCGACTCGCAGGACTTTTGTCCAGGGAAAGCCATAGATCGTGCATTAGCACAGAAGATAAAGGATACCTACGATGATGTTGAGAAGGGGACACGAGGCTACAAGGTATCTTCCATCCAAAATGGCGCAGTGCACCTAGCATGCCAATTAATTGCAGGAAAGCTAGTACGGAAGAACAGACCCACACATGTCACAGGGTTTGTCGTTGACCTCGCTGGGAAATGCGTGGAAGGCCTACAGATGAACTGGGCAAAGTACCTAGTTAATCAGCTCGAATTAGACTGTCGCAAAGCACAAGATGATGGCTACGAGTTCCACTTTAGCTGGCTCTTGATCCTCATCGTGTTTATTGCTTGGGAGATGCCAGAAGGTGTGACCTTCCTGGACATTGAGTTGTTTGAGCTGCTTTCTATGAAGTTCACCACACTCTGGTACTCAAGCGATATGGGAAAATAGTGGCAGTCGAACACGGTATTTCACACATATTATCTCCAACTTAAGAGGGCTATCGAAGATGAACCTTGCATGACGCCAAACACCCTACAGTGGTTTCGACCCCTTAGGAAGTTCCACACATATCGATACTTCATCTATATCACTATGTGAGTAGACGAGCATAAGGAGGAGCTTCAGTCGTACTATAAGCTCACAGAAGAGGACCATCGAGGAGATAACTAAGGACTGGTCAACAAACCTCCTTATCCCCGCTAATCCTGCAGAGATGTCTGACCCCAAACTTGATAGCTCGGAGGCCACTCACAAAGAACATAACACACCCGGAACCAGCAGAAGGAAGAAGACGGAAGAAGTCCAAGACTTAAGCAGCGCATCAAAACAAACTTCTTCAGTATCACCTAGCCGAGGGGGTGATGATGAAGTAGAAGAGACAAATGGAAAATAATATGAGCAGAAGCAAGGCGAAGTAACACCGCCTAGAGATGAGGTTGATCCCCTGAAGAGGAGGAAGGTTTATCCCCTGAAACTGTCTTCCTGGAAGAAATCCAGAGCCACCTTGACTAAGATGCATGCTGTGCTCACTGTCAATGACTTTGACTTCATCATCACAGTTGTAAACGATGCCTCGCAGAAAATATTGGAGAAACATGAAGCCAACTAGGAGGAGATGTACGACAGAATCGAGTTTGAACTCTAAGGGGTAGAGTAGGTCCTTCAATCCAGTCGTGCAATGTCCACTACGCCCCTGCCATCGGAATAACCAGAGTTGGGATATGAGCCAGCCCAACTCTGCAGGCTAGCTAATGTGACCGAAGCTCGCCTTCGTTGTGCACAGGAAGAAACAAAACAAGACACCCAGGCCTTGAAGCAAGCGAAAGAAGTAGTCGTAGAATAATGGTGATTTGCGTAGCAAGGGAAGGTTTCTCTCCAGGCAAATTTTGAAGAGGAGAAAGCATAGATTCAACAAGAAAAAGAATAGTTTCTTGCAGAGCAAATAGAAGTGAAAGAAGCAGTCACTAGAGCACTTCGCTCTATGACGGTCTTAGAGGAAAAGGTAGAAAACCGATTCGAGCATCAAGTAGAGAATCTTGTGGAAGCTATCTAGTAGCTACAACAAAGAATAATAGACCTAGATCTCCGAACAGTACCCAACACTCCATAGGATGTGAGGGATCAAAGAGAATCAACTACTCAAAGCGTAGTTAATAGAATAAAGGCCCTTGCCATGGAATGTAAACAACTAAGTGATCACAGTGCCCATACTTGTGAGCGACTCACTGAGAATCCAGAACTGAAGGCACTGGAGTCACATCTCCAGGAAGCGAAGAAACAAGTAGAAACAATACAAGCACAGTTAAATCCCCTAGCAGTTGTTGAAAGGATGAAGCGATCCCAAGAGCAGTGCACCGCTCAACAGCAGGTCCAAACCATTCATATCAGAGTCATGGAAGTAACTCAGAGGCTCCAACCTATACAGGATGAGGCTTTCCAACTATTCATAGAGATCAAAGGTCGAGGAGAAAAACTTGAGCAATTCATCACTGCAGCTAAACAACTCTTAGAGAGACATGTCAATGAAGTTGTTATCCAAGAGGTCATTGAGGAGGAGGTCGTGGCACAACAACAGGTTGAATCAGCTTGAGCCAAGTGTGACGCTTTTGAAGCAGAGCTACCCATATCAGAGTGACTCGGGACGAGTCACAGCTGCATGTTGGGGGCTTGTTGGCCCTCGACCAAGTTTTGAGGATCCTTGGTCATGTCTGACCTATTTTGGGGACTTCGACGGGCTGTCAAAGGTGGAGCGCAAGATAAAGTGGAGATCGTGGGATCTTGACCCCTTTTTAGGGATTTTTGGGTTTTGGGCTTATGTAATGAGTATGGGAATGTCGTCCCATATGTTTACCCATGTTTAGGCCTAAGTAGTATGTCAGTCAGTTAGTCTGTGGTAAGTTGTGCAAGTTGTAAGTGCTTTGTGCATGCTGAGTGAGACTTGCAAGGCTAAGTGCAAGTGATTGTAAAAGGTTGTTTAAGGCTCTCTGCCTAGATCTACTCGAGAAAGGAGGATATGGCAAAGTGCACGTAGATCTCCTGTCTTATACAGAGTAGGATTTTGTGGCTCTGTGCATATAGAATATTGAGGGAAGCTAATAAAGAAGACAAATATTTGGTGGACGTAGCCCCAGGGTGGGGGTGAACCACGTATATCCTGTGTTGTGAATGCTTTGTGATTTATGATTGCTCTCTTGTTTATGTGATTAAATGCTTAGTGCATTGTTAGATGATAGATGAATCTAATATGGTAGATTAGTGATAAATAAAGTGAATGAATGATAGATCTGATCTATGTTATTATTCTTAGTTCTTGACTCTATTGAATCTATGGGAATGTTGCACTGATTTATTATTAGGGTTTAACTACATTGTAAACTAATACTGGATATTGATGAACTATAACTACTAAGTGCTCTGTTAAGGTGTTCCAATCACAGATTTGTGTCTCAGCTAAGGTTGCAAACATTGGATTCCTGCAACCACCCCTGCCTCTACCTCGGGTGAGACTTCATCTGCTTCGCAGGTGTTTCTGAAAGGGCCAGTAGTTAGGGTTTTGTTGGTGCGTTGTTGTAGCGTTGAACCCGGGGTCTGCCCCTATGCCAACAAGAATCCATAATAAATAAATTCAGATCAGAATGTAAGTACAAAGAACAACAAACCATAACAAAAAAATTGTTAATGGAGTTCGACAAGATTGCCTACGTCTCTAAGCCTTTGTCTCAGTGGGTGAGGCTTTATTATTTCTCTTCAATGCTTCAAAATTACATCATAAAAGTGTTAAAAGGATTACAAACTAGTATTAATGTGTTCTTCTCGACCTCAAGAATCCAACACAACTGATGGAACTGAAAATGGTTGAGCGTAGCTCCCGGAATTGGCTCGCAAATTTTCCCTCCTCAATGGCTTCCCTGCATAAAAATGGCTTTGGCTTTCAAAATCTTCATTATTTCTCATGTTCTGAACTTATCTTACTGTAAAAAAACCTCTGATTCTTATAGATGTAGATTTGGGGTTCTCCTCCCAACTTCCTCCTAAGATATGGCCTCAAATCGGGCTCCATATCCTCCAATAATGGAAAAAATCCATTAAAAACAGGCTGAAAATCCATAAAAAATCATAATATATGGTTTAAAACCCAAAATTGGGAAAAACGCAAGCACAACCCCCTTTACTCGGGCTCTTGGCCATATGGGAGGCACCATATTCCCTTGGGTTGGAAGCTGGCATGCTGGCACCCTTTTTATCTGGTCTTAGTCATGTGGGTATGGCCCATGTGGCCACGTGCCCTCCAAATAACGGTAGCCCCTGGTCGGTCGGGGCTAGCCCCCGTCGACCGAGGCTTATCCAACAACCCCCCCCCACATTTCAACTTAACATTAAATCCAGTGGGTTGTTTTAACAAGCACCAACCATGCCCATGTGGCTAGCACATGGAGCTTAAACCATTGCTCATGGCAGAGGTCGGGGGTTCGAGCCCGATCCAGTCGCAACAAAAGTTTTCCTTAGCCAACTTTGGAAAAATCCAGGGTGCCACGTGATGGCTTCTGATTGGGCCACGTGTCTCCCTATGATTGGATCGTATGATCCATTCATCACACATTCAACATGCACAGTCAGTTTCCATGTCACCTGTCGTACAACCACATCACTTGTCTAGTCAGCTACCACGTTAGCATCCATACTACCCAGTCACCTAGCATGCCAACATCCATACAGCCTAGTCACCCTGCCACATCAGCATCCGTACAACCTAGTCACCCTTCCACGTCAGCATCCATACAACCACCTATCTTCCATACTGCCACATGCCATCCTATCAGTGGGCCACGTCATGTATGCACTGCCATGTGTCATCTGTACACTTCCACGTGTCAATTCCATACTGGTCCAACTTAGCCTAAAAATGCCAAAATTGAGTGACACTTGTCACCTCCTTGTGTTTCAACGTATCCTGTTGTTTTCATCATGATGTCATGATGACATCACCTATCATATGGTTGACGTCAGCAGTACGGCCTGTTGACTTTGACCAGTTTGACTTTTTGCCTGTTTGGGAAATCGGTCAGAACGTGATAAATTTCACATACAACGTCCATTTGCAAAAAATATTATATGGACGAAATCAACACAATGCGCTGGATGCAATGGAGCTAGTTTTTTTTTTATTCTAAGAACTTTGATGTTTAGGCCTTCCTGGATCCATTTTGGATCAATCGTGTAGATTTATCACTTGAATTAGTTATATTTTTCTCGACTCTCGTCATTTTCGACTTGGGTGTGGTCCGAATTTGGCTTCAAAATCTCTTTTAAATTCAACTTCGACTTATCTTGTCACATGGATCATCCAGCCCCCTGACACCGACCTGACTTACTTGTGGTCGAAGACATTTATTATTTTAACTGATTTCATTTCTTTAAGTACTCCCAAGCTTCTTTGGTATCCTTGTAATTAGCTTCCAAGAAATATTCCCATTATTCTCGCCTTTATTTCCAATTGGATTTTGGAGGAGGGTCTTTCAAGGGAGGTCAATACTCAACAATGTCACTAACTCTCTTGTCTAGGAGGAATTTATGTAACAAAGAGGGGACGGTAAAGAGGAACCCATCATGTAACTCAGTATAAATTTTATTCTTGATAGTTTGGATTGATTCTTTGTCTTCCACCGCTTGATCTTCAATATAGTCTTTTACAATCCTCTCGAACCACTCATTTAGATATTTTATTCCTCCGTTGATGATATTGTGCATCAACTGCTCATCAGAAGTGCGTCTGCGCATTATACTGAGTGATGTATTCGTATAGTGCTTCTGGCATAGCCTCCAAGAATCACTCATGTGATTCTAAATAGAAGTGTGTGCAAGCTTCTACTAAAGTCAGTCGGTTTCTTCGTGCATAATTTCTAATATAATTGGTGATTTTGCACTCCCACCATTCACGTATGCCTATTAAAGTTAACATCTATGTGCTCTTTTCTTTAATGCATGCCTGAGTTTAGAACTACTAGCAACAGAACCAATGTTGAAGTCAGGGAGAAAGTACGAGAAGTTGCCAATAGATCCTCACATAGAGAAATACACATTATAACATCATATATAGAAGCACACAAGCATACAAATAGACATACACAATAGTGGGAGAACCATCAAGGCATTTTATTAGATATAGCCAAAACAATTTTTTTCTTTCCATTACATGATGATGTATATATATATATCTATGTGTGTCTGTGCGTGCGTGCGTGCGTGCGTGCGTGCGTGCGTGCGTGTGTGTGTGTGTGCGTGCGTGTGTGCGTGTGTGTGTGCGTGCGTGCGTGCACGCGCGCGCGCGCGCGCGCGCGCGTGTGTGTGTGTGTGTGTGTGTGTGTTGTGCAGTTACTAGTCGGTTACATTAACTATAACGTCGGTCGAGTCTAATTGCCTATTCGATCAACTTCCCTAATCGACTACTACAATCGACTCGACTGGGGGGTCTAGTCGGCATATCTGACTAGCCCCTACAACATATAGTATTCCTTCTAAAGGATTTGGTATGTTAAAATTCGATAATGACTCGTATCATGTCAATAACTAGAGATGATATAAAGGTTTCATTCTAGATTGAATTATACATTAACTCTAAGAAATTATTTGTAATGGTTTGTATAATGAATAAAAGATAGAACTCCCTTAAAAAGGATTCATTTTCATTATTGACCTCCCAAACCAAAGCATCCATTTTCAAATTGACCTTGAAATTTAGGAAGTTGGTTCTTGTGCCTACGGTGCCAAAAGTCGCTCCTATGGAATCTGGTCATCCTCGTTTATGAAAAAAAGGAAATAGATTAGAAACCATGGGACAAATTCCCTCTCTCACACACTATCGGGATTAAAGAGAAGGAGGCCCCCCAAGGACCCTACAAGGTTGTCCCCACTTTTAAATGAGAAATAAGAGCTCTCCATTTGTAAATGAAAAATAAGAGGAGGTTTATTCCCCTATAGAGATTAACCTAAACTTTTCCAATCCAATGGGAGGAGTTACAGTTATAACCTGCACAAGCGTTTGGTATTTACAAAAAAATGAGGAGGTATGAATATGTATAAAAAATATAGTTCTGGATAAATCACATCTGATCACCCCATAGGCTTCTTCCCTTTGATGTTGGGGATGTTGATTTCCTTCATTGAGAAAAAAGAGGTAAATCTAATCCAAAAGTTTGAATTCAAGTTGGTTGATCATTCTCATCCTAAATAGTAGGTAGGTTGACTATTCTTATTTTTTTAGGGAAATGACTCTAACCTGTCTACCCCTCCTTCCCTTATTATAAGTAGGGCTTGTTATAAAAACAAGATTGCGGAGCAATAAAATAAAACAAATGCGGAAATAAAACACAAAAGATACACAATACAATAGAGACACAAATATATGTGGTTCACACAGTGTGGCCTATGTCCACCAGAGAAATTAACAGGTCCTTCCTTTATTATTATCCAGCAAATGAACAGATACAACCTACAACACACCCATTGTAACTTCCTCTTATTTATCTCACAGTATCCTCACTCAGAATACAATATTTTCAATAATACATAGCCGCAACACATTTCCCTCATAAAACAGGGTTCCCTTCTAGGGTAAAAAACCCTAACATAACTTCTACCTTCATATTTGTGACCTTATAATGAATGGTAAATATTTACTATGAAATTAAAATATACATTTACAAGGCAAATTTGTCTTTGGGGGCTTCGCCCCTGAACCCACGTCGGGGGCTCGCTTTCCCCTAGACAATCCCCCCTACACTCCCCCGTGTGGAGGGGTGTATAATATTCTAGGGTGTAAAGTCTTCATGGGGTATAAACACAGCTGAAAACAAAAACCTCTTAATCGTGAAGATAATCAAGCTACACAACTAACAATCTCCCACTTGGATACTGATCTCGACAACTCCATCGCTGTTGTATTTTCTAGACTCTGATCCTTCTTGGACTTGGAAAATTTCTCATCTTCACCTTCATGCTTTAAGACCAATTGAAGCTGAGCAGGAACTCAGTTTCTCCCTGGTTACTCCCATTGTTAACATGTCTACAGGATTCTGGCTAGTGTGTATCTTTTCCAACTTCAAATGTCCATCTTCCAAGACAGATCATATGAAATGGTACGTGAAATGTATATTCTTAGTATTTGAATGGAAGGTTGAGTTCTTTGAAAGATGAATGGCACTCTCACTGTCACAGTACAACCTGTTATTCTCTTGCTTCTTTCCCAATTCCTCCATAAACCTCTGTGTGACCAAATCATCACTTTACTAGCCTCTGTAGCAACAACATACTCTGCCTCTGTTGTTGAAAGTGCAACAACCTTTTGCAGTTTCTAAATCCAACTTACTGTTGTTCCACCTACAATAAAATCATACCTTATGGTTCTCCTCCTGATATCTTTATCACCTACCATATCTGAATCAAAATATCCCTGTAGAATAGTGTCTGAACATTCAAAACATAATGCATGAGTAACAATACCTATAAAATACTTTAGAATCCACTTTATTGCCTCCCAATGTTCTTTACCTGGATTGTTCATATACCTACTCACAACTCCCTCTGCATGTGCAATATCTTGTCTTGTGCAAACCATCGCATACATCAAGTTGCCAACTGCTGAGGAATAAGGGACCCTAGACATGTATTCTATATCCTACTGTGTCTTAGGACACATTTTCTTAGTTAATTTGAAATGGTTGGCCAAAGGTGTACTAACTGGGTTTTCATTATGCATTCTAAACCTCGCCAACACCTTCTTTATGTAATCACCATGAGACAATGTCAATTTGTGATTTTTGCTTTCTTCTCATACCAAGGATTTTCTTTGCAACACTCAAATCCTTTGTCGCAAATAAATTAGCTAATTTCTTCTTGAGCACATTTATATCATGCATATTAGACCCTACAACAAGCATGTCATCTACATACAATAGCAAGATAATATAGCTTCCATTTTATAGCTTTTTAAAATAAAAACAGTGATCAAAATGATATCTACTATAACCTTGTTCCATCATAAACCTGTCAAAATTCAAATACCACTACCTTGGAGCTTTCTTTAGGCCATACAAACTCCTCTTCAACTTGAATACAAGATTTTCCTTCCCTTTGACCTCATACCCCTGTGTTTGTTGCATATAAATTTCTTCCTCCAAATCCCCATGGAGAAAATTTATTTTTACATCTAACTGTTCAAGATGAAAATCTTCTACTTCCACAAGACTTAAGATAGTCCTAATTGAAGTCATTTTAACAATAGGAGAAAATATTTCATCAAAATCTATACCTTTATTTTGTGCAAACCCCTTTACAACAAGTCTAGCCTTGTACTACTTTTTGCCTCCATCTTCTTCCTTCAATTTGTAAACCCATTTATTTTGTAATTCTCTTTTTCCTTCAAGAAACTAAACCAAATCCCAAGTCCAGTTATTTACCAGGGAATTTGTTTCCTCTTTCATTCCTTTCTCCACTTATTTTTAGTGTCTACCTGCATTGCCTCTTCATAACATTCCGGTTCACCAAAATCAGTCAACAATAAATAATACAATAAAGGAGAGTATCATTCAGGGGGTATAATTAACCTGGTAGATATTCTAACAACACTTGCAGGAATTTGAGGTACATGTTGCCCCTATTGTTTTACATTTTGATTTTTTGGTACCTTTGAAATTTATTTTTCAGTGATCTCATCAAGCACTGTGTATTCTTGTTTTTCTTTTTCCTGTTTCTTTCTCTGCAATTGATCTTTGTACATGACCTTCTCATTGAATATGACATCTCTACTCCTAATGATTTTTTGATTTTCATAAACACATAAGAGATAACTAAAATCATTAACACTGTATCCAATAAAGGTACACTTCTTGGATTTTTCCTCAAGTTTTTTTCTATTTTCTTTATCAAAATGGACAAATGCTTCACAATAGAAAGTCTTCAAAAAAGCAATTTACCTTTTTACCTATCCATGCCTCCTATGGAATTATACCATCCAAAGAGCTTGAAGGTCCTCTGTTTATTAAGTAAACAACATTATCTATAGCATCTACCTGGAACTGTAAGGGAAAACCAACATCCAATCTCATACTCCTTGCAAGCTCCATGATTTTCCTGTTCATCCTTTATGACGCACCATTTTCTTGTGGTGTTCCTAGAACTGTTTTCTCTCTACAAATCCCATCGTATGAATAGTAATCATCAAACTCCTTGCTACAATATTCACCTCCATTGTCTAATCTGAGACACTTCAACCTTTTTCTTGTCTCATTCTCAACAAAAGTTTTCCATTTCTTAAAAGTATCAAAAACATCAGATTTTTGTCAAATGCAATAAACCCAAGTTTTTCTAGTTGCATCATCATTAAAAGTAACATAATTATGAGAGCCACCAAGAGATTATACATGTGTTGGTCCCCATACATATGTATGCACAAGCTCTAACCTTTCACTCTCCTTTTCTTTTCCGACTCTGAGAAATCTTACTCTCTTTTGTTTTTCATAAACACAATGCTCATAGAAATCCAAATCAATTTGTTTAAGATATGGCACCAAATTTCTTTTGTGAAGTATCTTCATCCCCTTCTCACTCATGTGTCCAAGCCTATTATGCCACAATGTTGTATCCACTCCTATAGAAGCTAAAGAGATATAAGAGTTAGTATTACTAGTACATAAATACAATGTACCTAGCTTCTCTCCTTTTGCTATCACCAATGATCCTTTGGTGACCTTTCACACCTTATCTATAAATATGGATATACAACTTTTACTTTCCAACTACCCTATTGAAATTAGATTTTTCCTTAGATATGGAACATGTCTTACCTCTATCAACAACCATTGGTTTCCATTCCTTTGCTTTATTTTTACCTTTCCCATTCCAACAATTTTGCATGGTGCATCATCACCCAAATGAACCTGTACAAAATCACCTTGAACATAATCTAGAAAATGTTTCCTATGGGGTGTGGCATGAAATAAAGACCTTGAATCTACTACCCAAGACTTATAAATATTATCTACAGAAAGAATCAACGCATCTTGTAACACATCACTTGTTACATTTGCTTCCTGATTTTTCTCCTGATGTCCATCTCTTTGTTTCTTTAGAGCTTTGCAGTGTTTCTTCAGATGTCCTTTATTCCCACAATTCCAACACTCTATCTTTCCAAGTTTGGATTTGGATCTGCCCTTCCTAGAATTCTCGTGGTTCCATGATCCCTTTCCTCTATCCTTTTGTCTTCCATTGTTCTCCATGTTTAACACATTACCTGATGTCTCACACGTGCTTTTTCAGCGCATTTCCTCGCTAAAGATAACATCAACAAACATCATCAAATTTTAAAGTGTTTGAACTAGAGATAGAATTACTTATAGCCATGACCAAGCCATTCCATATTTCTGGTAATGAGCACAAGATTAGAAGAGCTATGATCTCATCATCAAAGCCCACTTTTACATAACTTAGTTGATTAGTAGCCAGATTAAATTCATTTAAATGATCTGCAACAAACCCACCTTCTGACATCTTCGTATTAAATAAAATCTTCATTAGAAATACCTTATTTTATGCCGAGGGTTGTCCATATATTTTATCCAATGCATCCATCAGCTCCTTCATTTTCTTTTCTTTCGAAATATTGAAAGCCACCGACGCTTCCAAGCTCAACCGTATCGTTCCTCATGACTTTCTTTCAAGAACCTTCGATTCTTCATCCTTCATGGTCGTCGGCTTATTTGTTATTCCACCCAATGGTAGGAATAAAACCTTGATATAAATAATATTCCATCTACATCTTCCATAACTGGTAGTTTTGGCTATTAAATTTCTCGACCCTAAACTTTCCATAATCCACCATTTCTCCCACTTGAACCAAGAACCCTCTTTTCCTGAGAGTTGCCTTTTGTTTTGATACCATTTGTTATAAAAACAGGATCGTAGAGCAATAAAATGAAACAAATGTGGAAATAAAACACAGAAGATACACAATACAATAGAGACATAGATATACGTGGTTCACCCAGAGTGGGCTACGTCCACCAGAGAAATTGCTAGGTCCTTCCTTTATTATTATCCAATGAATGAAGGGATACAACCTATAGAACAACCGTTGAAACTTCCTCTTCTTTCTCTCAAAGTCTCTTCACTCAGACTACAATATTCACAATAATACATAGCCGAAATACATTTCCCTCATAAAAGAGGGTTTCCTTCTAGGGAAAAAAACCCTAACATAACTTGTACCATCAGATTTTCTACCTTATAATGGATAGTCCAAATTTACTATGAAATTAAATATAAAATTACAAGGAATTTTTTCTTTCAGGGGCCCTCTTTCCCCCGGACCTCCTCAGTCACGGGGATAGCCCCTTCGGTCCTCGTAGGGGTGGAAATCCCCCTCTGAACTCCCCTACGTGGAGGGGTGTACAATATTCCAGGGTGTAAATTCTTCATGGGGTATAAACACGGATGAAAACAAAGACCTCTAAAGAAGGAAGATAATCAGGCTCCACAACCAACAATCTCCCACTTGGAGACTGATCTCAAAAACTCCACCGTTGTTATATTTGTTGGACTATGATCCTTCTTAGACTTGGAAAATTTAACATCTTCACCTCCATGCTTGAACACCAACTGAAACTGAGCAAGAAATTAATTTCTCCCTGGTTACTCCCTTTGTTAACATGTCTACAGGATTCTAGATAGTGTGTATATTTTCCAACTTCAAATGTCCATCTTCCAAGACAGATCGTATGAAATGGTACCTGAGTTGTATATGATTAGTGTAACACACCCGACCCCTAAATGATCTTTTAAGGGGTGGGGCATCATAATTTCATTTTCCTTAACTCTCTCAAATCCTAATTCCGAGATTTGTATCACGTCCTTCTCGTCCATAACTCTCCAAATGTGGATTCCCTCTTCCTCCGGGAACTATGTGACCTCTCATTCTAGGATTGTTTAATCACTTGAGTTGAATCGAATCTTCAGGTCCCTACTAGAACCCAAATCAATCTTCATAGTTCACCCTTCTCCAAGGTGCATGTTCTTCCAAACCGTGGGCTCTTTCCTGGCCCCTTTGAAGAATTCGAATAATAAGCAATAGCTTTACATTCTAGGCCCCTTTCCTCGTATGACCTCGGGCTGTGACCCGACGCCTACTCAAAGGGTGCTTTAGAACTTCGGGCTCCAGGCGTTTTCACTTCACCACTCACCAATTCTCCTAAACTATGAAGTAGCGAAGTTATGAAATGACGTGAGAGGGATCAATGGTCCCTTATCCCTTTCTAGATCAACAACCCACTGAAACTTCAGGCCCAGGTGCTTCGGAGAGTTCCAAACCGCTTCTCCACAAAACCTCCGGAGTCAAAAATATTTGAAGTTCACAATCTGACGCCATGTGTACTCAGAGAATTTGATGGCTCTGATTCACTTCGAGACTCCGGGCTTCGATAGTTCCTGAGTCTTCACACACGCAAACCTCCGAAGTGAAATCCTTTCAGAGTGTTGGATATTCTAACATGCGTACCCACGTGGCTTCATCTCATTCATACCATCTCTAGGTTCCTACCTCCCACAGGGAAGGTCCATCCATCAACCAGTCCAATGACTGGCTTAACCCTTGTCTAATACACAGGCTAGTGGGGAATTCGACACTTCGATGCTTCAATGATAAATGCCTCTTTATCATCTACGCACGAGATCTCTCTAAGTCTTGTGAGATTTCCACATGGTTCTGGCCTTCGGGCCTTTTGGTCTCTCTTCGTACTACACCCCAAATCCTCAGGAGTCCAAAGTCCCAGACTCCCAGAGTTCCGGTCACTTTACCAACCACTTTGGCAAGGTGGACTCGTACCAAGGATTAACACATGTAAGGGTCAGGGGTGACACATGTCACATTTCAATGGGTCTATAGGGTATGTGATACGCATGAATCTGAGTGACACGTGGCATGTCAAAATTGGGTTCACTTCACCTTGGGTGATGTCACTGCACTACTTCACTCTGGACTAACCATCCTTCATTCCCTTTGATCTCATGGCCAAGGTTGGTCCACGTACCCCTTGGATCAACAGTCTCTGCTACTTTGTAACTTCAACATTCAAGGAGTTTGATGCTATAGCATCTCTAATCTCCCAAAGTGGAACTCCACTAAAGTACCATACACGAAACCTTCCACTAGACGATTGGATGGTCGAGAAGGGGCCTCAACGGACTCCCCATATCAACAACTCACAACCTTTCATGACTCTGACATTCAAGTATTCTTGACAGTTATGAATTTTGACATCCCAAGGCTTCGATCTCCCGAATCTCTAAATCCATTAAGAGTTATCTCCTTTCAGAATTAGCGTAGGGTTCCCAGACCTTGGTCATATGGGACCTCCAAAGATTCTCGTGGTTACACGCTTGACTCTTGGCTGGGAATTTTTCAAGGCCTTGAGAACAAGCCCTTAGTCACACAGGTGAAAGCTCTGAAAGAGGCACCCTCCTTCCACAAAGTTTGAACTCAGTATTCCCATGAAGGAGAAATTTGAGGAATCGACATGGCTTAAGCATTATAGTTAACCCCATATCAAAATATTCAATCAGTTGGGCCACCAGAGTCATAAAGATCAAACATCCAAACAGTATATCACCAATCCTTCCGAAGTGTCTGAGTGAAATCCTAATGGGTATATTGTTTGTATGTTCAATATTTGTGACTCTGGTGGTCCAGCTGACTGAATATTTTGAGATGGGGTTAACTGGAACACTTAAGACCTGTTGATCCCTCGAATTTCTCCTTCACGGGAATATTGAGTTTGAACTATGTGGAAGGAGGGAGCCTCCTTCATATATTTCACCTGTGTGACCAAGGGCTCGTGCCCACGGCCTTGGGAAAATCTCAGCCAAGAGTCAAGCGTGTAACCATGAGAATATTTGGAGGTCCCATATGACCAAGTTCTAGGAACCCTACGCTAAGTCTGAAAGGAGATAAATCTTGATGGCTTCAAAGCTTCGGGAGCTCGAAAACCTAGGATGTCAAACTTCATAACTATCAAAAATACTTGAATTCTAGATAAGGTTGTGATTCATTGATCTAGGGAGTCTGTTGGGGCCCCTTCTCGACCATCTGATCGTCTAGTGGAAGGTTTCACATATCGTACTTTGAAGAAGTTCCACTTCGGGAGAATGGAGGTGCTATAGCATCAAACTCCCCGAACGTCAAAGTTACGAAGTAGCAGAGACCGTTGATCCAAGGGGTACATGGACCAACCTTGGTCGCGAGATTAAAGAGCATGAATGACGGTTAGTCTAGAGTGACGTAGTGCAGTGATGTCACCCAGCTGGGTGACGTGGACCCAAGTTTGACGTGCCACATATCACTCAGATTCATGCGTATCACATACCCTATAGACCCATTGAAATTTGACATGTGTCACCCCTGACTCTTACACGTTTCAATCCCTGGTATGATCCCACCTAGCAAAAGTGGTTGGTAAAGTGACCAGAACTCTGGGAGTCTGAGACTTTAGACTCTAAAGGATTTTGGGTGTAGTACGAAGAGAGACCAAAAGGCCCAAAGGCCAGAACCACATGGAAATATCACGGGACTTCGGGATTTTTGGACTTCGGGAGATCTTGTGCGTAGACGGTAAAGAGGCATTCAACGCTAAAGTGTCGAAGTGTCGAATTCCCCACTAGCCTGTGTATTAGACGAGGGTTAAGCCAGTCATTGGACTGGTTGATGGATGGACCTTCCCTATGGGAGGTAGGAACCTAGAGATGGTATGAATGCGATGAATCCACATGGGGACACATGTCAGAAGATCTGACACTCTAGAGGTTTTTGTATGTGAAGACTCGGGAACTGTAGAAGCCCGAAATTCTAAAGTGAATTAGAGCCGTCAATTTTCTGAGTACACATGGCGTCGGATTGTGAACTTCGGAGATTTGTCACTCTGGAGGTTTTATGGATAGGCGTTTTGGAACTCTCTAAAGAACCTGGGATTGAAGTTTCGGTGGGTCGTTGATCTGGAAAGGGATAAGGGACCATCAATCCCTCTCATATCATTTCAGAACTTCACCAGTTCATAGTTCGAGAGAATTGGTGAGTGGTGAAGTGAAAACGCCTAAAGCCTGAAGTTTCAAAGCACCCTTTGAGTAGGCACCGGGTCACAGCCCGAGGTCATATGAAGGAAGGGGCCTAGCATGGAAATCTATCGCCTGTTGTTCAAATTCTTCAAAGGGGATAGGAAAGAGCCCGCGGTTTGGAAGAACATGCACCTTGGATAAGGAGGAACAATCAAGATTTATTTGGGTTCCAGCGGGGACCCGAAGAGTCGATTCGAATCAAGTGATTAAACGATCCTAGACCCGGAGGTCGTACAGTTCCAATGAGAATATGGAATACGCATTTGGAGAGTTCTGGACGAGAAGGACCTGATATAAATCCTAGAATTAGGATTTGAGAGAGTTAAGGAAAATGAATTTATGATGCCCCACCCCTTAAAAGAGAATTTAGGGGTCGAGTGTGTTACAATTAGTCTTCGAATGGAAGGATGAGTTATTTGCAATATGAATGGCACTCTTGTTGTCACAGTACAACCTATTATTCTCTTTATTTTTTCCCAATTCCTCCATAAACCTCTGTAACAAAATCATCTCTTTACTAGCCTTTGTAGCAGCAACATACTCTTCCTTTTTGTTGAAAGTGCAACAAACTTTTGCAATTTCAAAATCCAACTTACTATTGTTCCACCTACAATAAAAGCATACCCTTTGGTGCTCCTCCTGCTATCTTTATCACATGCCATATCTAAATCAACATATCCTTGTAGAACAATGTCTAGACCTTCAAAACATAATGCATGAGTAGTAGTACCTCTCAAATACCTGAGAATCCAGTTTACTGCCTCCCAATGTTCTTTACTTGGATTGTTCATATACCTACTCACAACTCCCTCTGCATGTGCAATGTCTGGTCTTGTGCAAACCATCACATACATCAATTTGCCAACTGCTGAGGAATAAGGGACCCTAGACATGTATTCTATCTCCTACTATGTCTTAGGACACATTTCCTTAGTTAATTTGAAATGGTTGGCCAAAGGTGCAGTAACTGGTTTTTTATTATTCATTCTAAACCTCGTCAACACCTTCTTTATGTAATCACCCTGAGACAATGTCAATTTGTGATTTTTGCTTTCTTCTCATACCAAGGATTTTCTTTGCAACACCCAAATCCTTTATCGCAAATCAATTATCTAATTTTTTCTTGAGCACATTTATATCATGCATATTTGACCCTGCAACAAACATGTCATCTACATACAATAGCAAGATAATATAGCTTCCATTTTCTAGCTTTTTAAAATAAACACAGTGATCAAAATGACATATACTATAACCTTGTTCTTTCATAAACTTGTTAAACTTAAAATACCACTTTATTGGAGCTTTCTTTAGTCCATACAATCTCTTCTTCAACCTGCATACCAAATTTTTCTTCCCTTCGACCTCAAACCCTATGGCCATTGCATATAAATCTCTTCCTCCAAATCCCCATAGAGAAAAGTTATTTTTACATGTAACTATTCAAGATGTAAATATTCTACTGCCACAAGACTTAAAATACTCCTAATTGAAGTCATTGTAACAACATGAGAAAATATTTCATCAAAATATATACCTTTCTTTTGTGCAAACCCATTTACAATAAGTCTAGCCTTGTACCTCTTTTTTCCTCTTTCTTCTTCATTCTACTTGTAAACCCATTTATTTTGTAATGCTCTTTTTCCTACAGGAAACTAAACCAAATCCCAAGTCTGGTTATTTACCAGGGAATCCATTTCCTCTTTCATTCCTTCCTCCCAATTATTTTTAGTGCCAACCTGCATTGCCTCTTCATAACATTTTGGTTCACCAGAATCAATGGTGCAAACCCCCTTTCTCCCCAAGGATTGCATGACCTTTCAGTCTAGGATCTTCTCAAGACTGAATTGCAACAGTCTTCGATTCCCTAATGGAACCTCTCAAAACAATCCACAGGTCTTTTCAAAACTCCACTCTCGTGCACAAGCGCTAAAACGCAAGTCTCCTCCATGTGACCACGCCTTGTGACCACACACTTATCCGAAAAAGTGCATTGTGATTTCACGTATCGGCTATATGATTCAACCGAATCTCTGTCCTTCGAACTCCTGAGTCCCAAAATTTCGACAAGGGCCTAGCACATGCTAGCTCCTCAATTATCCTTCATCCATATGACCCTTCACTATGAATTGGGGCCAATCCTTCCAAGGGCATTGGGATTTCACGTATCGGAAACCCCCGATGTGATTCACCTCCATTTTCCCAATCCTCCGATACCTGAAATTTTAAAATATTCGGATCAGATCAACGATCCAAACTAAATCTCCAACCAACGGCTGCGATCAAATCGCGATTTCACGTTTCACGAGTTTTCACAACTCCACCCTTTGACCTTTCCACCCTGCGAGTCAGGGAAATTATGATATCTTGCCACATGTCCCCTTTTAATGGACGATCCTGATGATTTCTGGATTTCACGTTTCGGGGTTTCGCTAATTTCACTCTGCTTCTTCCAAAATCTTATGGTTCGTGAATTTCCAATAATTCCTCGTGACTAACCAGTGCGCTACTTCTCCGAGATATAACGACTTGAAATATTTCGACTCTTTCTGAATGAATCTTAACCCTCAATCTTATCTAGTCTTCAAACTTCTTGTCTGGAGGATTTCTCCCGCTCAATCCTCCGTACTTGTTCCTTCTTCGAACTTCAATTTCCTGCGCTTCAATTTTGAACGCTTCAACTCTTAGAAACTTAGAAATTTTGTAAGTGTTTCCTCTCGAGACTTAAAACCACTACTCCTCCTAAGCTTCTGGTAAATGAAATTTAAACCTCGCCCCTTGCACACACTTGCACTCTGTGTCTTTTTCAAAAGGCTTTCTGACGCCCTCCTGGCATACTCTGCGCTCAACCTCCTGAGCCTTCAAACTTTAACACATGTTTGTTCCTATACGCACTCCTTGCGCTCAATATGCACACTCTGCATATGCAATTTCCCCACTATCTCTTCTAATCTTTAAGTCAAAAAAGACTTCTTCATACGCACTCCTTGTGCTCTGCATGCACTCCTTGCATAATCTTACAGAAGAGGAACAATTCAACTCATTCAATTATTCATTCACTCACTCACTATAAACATCACACATTCACGGACTCGTAACAACACACTCAAACTGTAACAATATCGACAGTGTGTATTTGGGTCAATTTCCTATGTTCTATTCAATTCAAAAGAAAACATAATTACAGTCATTTATTCTTCACAACTATTACAAGAAAACTTGTCTAAGGACCCAGAGATTCTTTGCTCTTCTTCCTCCTATCTAAATACTATTACAAATTGTTCAAGAAATTACCTACTCAATTAATGCAACCTAATGACTAATCAAGGCTAATATCCCACACTTGTAATACATTACAGTCATGTAAAATATTTACAAGTGTTCTGTCCTTTCAAATGGTGGCCTGATTTTACACGACCAAAATTAATTAACGAGAATTCCAAAAAGGTCTTCACACCACTACCGAGCTTATTAAAGTCGGTTTGGCTCCTTCGATGCGTTGAGGTGTCGATTCCGATCCCACCTCCACTTCCTTTTGATGTGATAGTGATGCTCCTGCATCATAATCCTCTGGCCAAAAATATTCATGGACTCTGGCCAAAAATATTCATGGACTCATGTCCATGAGCTCTCGCATTGTTTTGCCATGTTTCAAAATATCAGGTTCAGTTACCCAACTTGAATCTTCTATAGGGTGATCCTTCCATTACACTAAATATTTTGGATACATCTTTCTTCTAGTTTTCCTTCCAACTCTCTGTTTTAAAATTTTCTCCATCTGAGGTTTTTCTATTATGGGGATATGTTCTTCCCACTGAATCTCTTCTTGATCATCCAATTCTCCAGTATCATCTTTCTTATAAGGATACAAATATGAAACGTTGAATATCTGTGATATCCCAACATTATCCGACAACTCAATCTCATAAGCATTTGCTGCAAATTTTCCAAGGATCTTGCATAGTCCTATCTTCTTCATCTTCAAATTATTATATGTTCCTCTTGGAAACCTCTCCTTCCTGAAATGAGATAAAACTTCATCTCCCACTTCAAATTGAACTTCCCTTCTTTTCTGATCAACTCTGTCCTTATACTTTTGATTACTATCTTGTTTCTGCCTCTTAACATGATCATGAACTCTTTGCATTTCTGTAGAAAAATCTTCCACTCCAGCGTTCCTGAATTCATCTTGCTTCAATTCTCTCAATTCTGCAGCCCCTCTCGGCTGTCTTCCATATACTATCTCGAATGGAATTTTTCCAGTGCTTCCATTAACCGAATTTTTAAATACGAATTATGCCTATGCCGTAATATGATCCCACTGACGACCTCGTTCAGTGACTAAACTCCTTAACAAATTTCCCAAACTCCTATTCACCACTTCGGTATGTCCGTCTGTCTGAGGGTGATATGCTAAACTAAAAGATAAATTAGTTCCCAACCTATTCCATAGAGTCCTCCAAAAGTGTCCCACAAACTTAGTATCCCTGTATGAAACTATGCTTCTGGGCAATCCATGTAATCTCACAACTTCTTTGAAAAACAAATTGGCTATGTGTGTAGCGTCTTTTGTTTTTTGGGATGGTGTGAAATGTTCCATATTGGAAAATCTATCGACCACAACAAATATGGAATCACTTCCCTTTTGGGTTCTAGGTAATCCCAATACAAAATCCATACTAATTGCATCCCAAGGCATTTCTGGAATAGGCAATGGCTAATACAAACCAGTGTTTTGTCTCTTCCCTTTTGTATGTTGACAAATCTTACACCGGTCTACAAATTTCTTCACATCTTCCCTCATACCTAGCCAATAATACAAGCTACTCACTTGTGTAAATGTTTTTTCATGACCAAAATGTTCGGCTAAGCCTTCACTATGCTTTTCTTTTAACAAATTATCTCTCATTGAACATATTGGTATGCACAATTGGCTTCCTTTAAACAACAATCCATCCTGGATTAAATATTCTGGCCATGAGTTGTTATCCCTCAACAAAGGATTTCCATATGCTTCATAAGCCTCCTTAAAATCTGAATCTTCCTGATAAATTTCCTTAAGGTGCTCAAACCCTAAGGTCTTCACTTGAAATTCCTGTACAACCAAACTTCTCCTGCTCAAAGCATCTGCAACTTTGTTAGCAATTCCATAAAAATGTTTAATGACAAAGTAAAATTCTGCATGAATTCTACCCACTTAGGATGTCTCTGATTTAACTTCTCTTGCCTAGTAATAAATTGCAAAGCTTGAGTATCACTATACATGACAAACTCTTTTGGAATTAAATAATGTCTCCATTTTTTCAAAGCTTGAATCACTGCATAAAATTCCTTGTCATATGTAGAATATTTCTCCTTAGCATCATTCAACTTATCACTGAAATAAGCAACTGGCCTATTGTCTTGACTCAAAATTTCTCCAATGGCTATCCCTCTTGCATCACACCTCACCTAAAATGTCTTTCCAAAATCTAGTAAAACCGGAACTGGTTGTTCTGTTATCTTCTTTTTCAACACTCTAAAACTTTTCTCAGCCTCCTATGTCCAATTAAAAGACTTATGTTTCTTCTTCATAGTGTCCATGATGGGTGCACATATACCACTAAAATTTCTGATAAACTTTCTATAAAAACTTGCTAAACCATGAAAACTTGTCACCTCAAATATACTCCTAGGTGACGACCATTCTCTGATTTCTATGACCTTTTCTGGATACATATTCAATTCATTTGAAGAGATCACAAAACCCAAATATATGAGATCTATCTTCATAAAAGAACTTTTCTTCAAGTTTATTAACAACTTTTCTTGGTGCAATTTCCTCATCACTAATGTCAAGTGCTTTAAATGTTCTTCCTCTATTTCGCTGAAAACTAATATATCATCCAGATATACAATGAAAAATTTACCTATAAATTCCTTCAGTAATTCATTCATCAACCTCATAAATGTACTTGGATCATTTTTCAATCCAAATGGCATGACTATCCATTCAAACAAACCTTCGTTTGTCTTGAATGTTGTCTTCCACTCATCTCCCTCTCTCATTCTTATCTGATGATATCCACTCTTCACGTGTATTTTTCAAAAATAGATTTCTCCACTCAAACAATCCATCAAATCATCCATCTTTGGTAAAGGAAATCTATACCTGATGGTTATCTTGTTGATAGACCTAGAATCTATACACATTCTCCATCCCCCATCCTTCTTTGGACTTAATACAGTTGGCATTGCACATGGGCTTAGACTTTCCTTGACTAAACCTTTATCCAACAACTCTTGAACTTCCTTCTGAAATGATTCATTCTCTCGAGGTGTCGACCTATACTCTACTTTATTTGGTAAACTGGCTCCTGGAATCAAGTCAATATGGTGACTAATACTCCTAATAGGTGGTAATGAGTGAGGCAACTCATCCTCTACTATGCCAACAAAATTCTCCAACAATTCTTGGATTTATTTAGGTAAATCATCCACATAAGTATTGGTAAGGATAACTATTGGCTTCCTTACTACAACAAATTGCATTTCCTAATCTTTCTTGACCTCCTTCAAGAGTTCCTTCCCACTCATGAGAAGTATTCTTGTGTTGGCTTCTTCCTTTTCTTTCTTCTCTTCTATTGGTAGTAACATGTGAGTTCTACTATTCTTTTCCAGAGTATAAGTATTTTTCCTCCCATCATGAATAACATTCCTATCAAACTGCCACAGTCTCCCCAACAAAATATGACAAACATCCATGGGCATTACATCACACAGAATCTCATCTTTATAGCCTCCTATTTTAAATTCAACTTTGCATTGTTGACTTAACATTACTTGATGTCCTTTCAGCAACCATGATACTTTGTATGGACTTGGGTGTACAGTTGTCTCCAGATCCAACTTCTCCACCATCTCTTTTGATACTAAATTATCAGTACTCCCACTATCTATAATCATCTTGCAAACCTTGTCCTTTATCTTACAAGAAGTCCTGAACAACCTCGTTCGCTAAACTGGGTCTTCTATTTCTTTCTCTGGCTTTAGAAGAACTTTCCTCATCATAAGACTTTGTCCTACTTCCGCTACCTCTGCTTCCACATTCTTCTAGGCTTCCGAAATGTGTGCTTCTCCTCCTCCTTCTCTCTTCCTCTCGGGACATTCCCAAGACATATGTCATGTCTTTCCACATGCATAACACTTAACTCCACCTCCTATACTTCTTCCTCTTCCTCGAGGAAAATAATTTCTCCCACCAAATGGTCTTCTTTGATAACCTCCTCCTCTTTCAAAGTGACCATATGATTTCTCATTCTCATCCTTAGCTTTCGGTGCCTTATCATATACAATTCCCTTACCTATATTTAAGCCTCAGCTTCTGTTCCATTGACTCTGGTTTCTGGCCAACTTTTCTTCTGCCTTTAGTGCAATCTGATAAGCATCTTCCACTATCCTCACAGTCATCATACTGATTTCATCCTGAATTTCATACCTCAAACCATTTATATACCTGACAACTTTTTCATCATCCTTCTCTCTTTGTCCAGTCCTAATATTCATCCTATAAAATTCTTCTGTATACTCTTTCACTGTCATACCCCTCTGTCTTAGGTTCTGCAATTTTCTGAACAACTCTATCTGGTAATCCCTAGGTATGAATTTATCCTTCAATTTGGCTACCATCCTGTCCCAATTCTTTATCTTCAGTTTACCTTTGCTCCTTCTTTCTGCCTACAGTTCATCCCACCACAGTGTTACATGTCCTTTTAATCCAGTGACCACATGTCTCACCTTCCTTCCTTCATCGAACTCTTCATAGTCAAAATACTTATCCATGGACCTTATCTAGTCCAATAGTTCTTCGGCATCCAAGTTACCTTCATACATTGGGATGTACATCTTTGCTCTAGCTCCCAACTTCATAACAAATTTCAGTAAGTGTTCTTCAGTTTCAGTCGCATCTTCCCCTATAACTTCTTCAACTTCTATTTCTTCGCTTTCTGCATCACTGACATATTCAGTAGCAGGTGTTCTCCTTTGCATTGCTTCCATCGCTTTCAACCTTGCGCGAAGTTCTCTCATTTTTCTTTCTACATAATGGTTTTACATAGGTGGTCATGTGCATATCCTCGGCGGCATCACTTCAACTATTCCTAACACACTGAGTTCAACTTCAAATCTTTTTCAAGCTCTGATACCACTTAGTGCAGACCCCCCTTCTCCCCAAGGGATGTGCAACCTCCCAGTCTAGGATCTTCTCAAGACTAAATTGCAATAGTCTTCGATTCCCTATTTGAACCTCTCAGAAACAATCCACAGGTCTTTACAAAACTCCACTCGCGTGCACAAGTGCTAAAACGTAATTCTCCTCGACATGACCACACTTTGTGACCACACACTTATCCAAAAAGGTGCATCGAGATTTCACGTATCGGCTATACGAGTCAACTGAATCTCTCTCCTTCAAACTCCTGAGTCTCGAAATTTAAACAAGGGCCTAGCGCACGTTATCTCCTCCCTTATCCTTCATCCATATGACCCTTCGCTATGAACTAGGGCCAATCCTTCCGAGCGCGTCGGGATTTCACATATTGGAAACTCCCGATGTGATTCACCTCCGTTCTCCCGATCCTACGATAACCAAAATTTTGAAATGTTTGAATCAGATCAACAGTCCACACTAACTCTCCAGCCAACGGCTGCGATCAAATCGTGATTTTGTGTTTCGCGAGTTTTCGCAACTCTGCCCTTTGACCATTCCACTCTGTGAGTTAGCGAAATGTTGATCTCTTGCCATGTGTCCCCTTTTAATGGATGATCTTGATGATTTCAGGGTTTCATGTTTCGGGGTTTCACGAATTTCACTCTGATTCTTCCAAAATCTTCTGGTTCACGAAATTTCGATAACTCCTCGTGACTAACCAGTGCACTACTTCTCTGAGATCTAACAGCTTGAAATATTTTGGCTCTTTCTGAATGAATATTAACCCTCAATCTTATCCAGTCTGAAGGATTTCTCCCACTCAATCCTCCGTACCTGTTCCTTCTTCAAACTTCAATTTTCTACGCTTCACTTTTGAACGCTTCAACTCTTCAAAACTTAGAAATTTTCTAAGTGTTTCCTCTCGAGACTTAAAGCCACTACTCCTCCTGAGCTTCTGGTAAATGAAATTTAAATCTCGCCCCTTACGAACACTTGCACTCTGTGTATTTTTCAAAAGACTTTCTAACACCCTCCTGGCATACTCTATGCTCAACCTCCTAAACCTTCAAACTTTAACACAAGTTTGTTCCTATACGCACTCCTTGCGCTCAATATGCACACTTTGCATATGGAATTTCCACGCTATTTCTTTTGATGTTTAAGTTGAAAAAGATTTATTCATATGCACTCCTTGCGCTCTGCATTCACTCCTTGCGCTCTGCATGCGCTCCTTGCATAATCTTACAGAAGAGAAACAATTCAACTCATTCAATTATTCATTCACTCACTCACTATGAACATCACACATTCACAACCTCATAACAACACAGTCAAACTGTAACAATATCAACACTATGTAGTTGGGTCAATTTCCTCTATTCTATTCAATTCAGAAGAAAACATAATTACAGTTGTTTATCCTTTACAACTATTAAAATAAAACTTGTCTAAGGGCCCAGAGCTTCTTCACTCTTCTTCCTCCTATATAAATACTATTACATATTGTTCAAGTGGTTACCTACCCAATTAATGCAACCTAATGACTAATTAGGGCTAATATCCTACACATGTAATACATTACAGTCATGTAAAGGGTTTACAATGGTTCTGTCCTTTCAAACGGTGGCCCAGTTTTACACAACCAAAATTAATTAACGAGAATTCCAAAAAGGTATTCACACCACTACCAAGTTGATTAAATTCAGTTTGGCTCCTTCGATGCGTTGAGGTGTAGATTCTAATCCCATGTCCTCTTCCTTTTGATGTGATAGTGATGTCCTACATCAATCAATCAACAATAAATAATCAAATGAAGGAGAGTATCATTCAGGGGGTCTACTTAATGTGGTAGATCTTATAACAACACCTATAGGAGTTTGAGGTACATGTTGATCCTATGGTTGCACATTTTCAACAACCATTGGTTTCCATTCCTTTGTTTTAGTTTTACCTTTCTCACTCCAGCAATTTTGCATGGTGCATCATCACCCAAATGAACCTATCCAAAATCACCTTGAATATAATCTAGAAAATGTTTCTTATGGGTTCTGGCATGAAATGAAGCCCCTGAATCTACTACCCAAGACTTAGAAGTATTATCTACATAAAGAATCAAACCATCTTGTAACACATCACCTGCTACATTTGCTTCCTGATTTTTATCCTATTGTCCATCTCTTTGTTTCTTTGGATCCCTACGATCTTTCTTTAGATGTCCTTTCTTCCCAGAATTCCAACACTCTATCTTTCCAAGTATGGATTTGGATCTGCCCTTCCTAGAATTCTTGTAGTTCCCTGAGCCCTTTCCTCTATCCTTTTGTCTTGCCCTGTTCTCCATGTTTAACGCATTACCTTATGTCTCACCTATTATTTTCCGTCACATTTCCTCACTAAGGATAACACCAACAACATCATCAAATTTTGAAGTGTTTGAACCAGAGATAGAGTTAATTACATCCATGACCAAGCCGTTCCATATTTCTGGTAATGAACACAAGATTATAAGAGCTCGGACCTCATCATCAAATTCCACTTTTACAGAACTTATTTGATTAGTAACCATATTAAATTCATTTAAATGATCTGCAACAAACCCACCTTCTTACATCTTCATATTAAATAATCTCTTCACTAGAAATACCTTATTGGATGTCGAGGATTTTTCATATAGTTTAGCCAATGCGTCCATCATCTCCTTCGTTGTCTTTTCTTTCGAAATATTGAAAGCCATCGATGCTACCTGGCTCATCTGTATCGTTCCTAGTGCCCTTTTTTCAAGAACCTCCCATTCTTCATCCTTCATGGTCATCGACTTCTTTTTTATTCCACCCAATGGTAGGAATATATCCTTACGATATAAATAATGTTCCATCTGCATCTTCCATAACTGGTAGTTTTGGCCATTAAATTTCTTGACCCTAAACTTTCCATCTTCCATTGTTGCTCCCACTCAAACCAGGAACCCTCTTTTCCTGTGAGTTGCCTTTCGCTCTAATACTAGTTGTTAAAAAAACAGGATCACGGAGCAATAAAATAAAATAAATGCGTAAATAAATCAGCGAAGATACACAATACAATAGAGACACAAATATATGTGGTTCACCCAATGTGGGCTTCATCCACCACAGAAATTGCCAATTCCTTCCTTTATTATTATCCAGCAAATGAAGGGATACAGCCTACAACACACCCATTGTAACTTCCTCTTTTCCTTCTCTCACAGTATCTTCACTTAGAATACAATATTCACAATAATACATAGCTGCAATACATTTCCCTCATAAAAGAGGGTTGCCTTCTAGGGAAAAAAACCCTAACATAACTTCTACTATCAGATCTGCAACCTTATAATGAATGGTCCAAATTTACTATGAAATTACAATATACATTTACAAGGCAATTTTTCCTTCAGGGGATTTCTCCCCGAACCCCGTAGGGGGGGGAAAACCCCCTAAACTCCCCCACGTGGAGGGGTGTACAATATTTCATGGTGTAAAGTCTTCATGGGGTATAAACACGGTTGAAAAAAAGACCTATGAATTAGGAAGATAATCAGACTCCATAACCAACAGGGTTTTAAGGATAGAGTGATTTGGCTAGCACCTACACCAACATTGACATCAACACCGACACAAATCAATAATAAAGAATATTGGGAAGGTTTATTATGGGGAAGGAAAAGTTCATATGAGGAAGAGTTAAGTACAAGGGAAGGGAAGGTTCCTTACTTAGGTAGTTACATCTATGTACTTTTATTATGTTATAATTCCATCATTTTCGACCTCTTGAAAGCTAAGAGAGGTGGGGAAGTTTGTGAAGTTCATAAATCCAATCATTCGTTCCAATTTAATAATGTTTCTGAGATAGTCCCTACCCACCTACTTACTTAGTTTGGGAAAATGGTTATGAGCTGATTTCCACATCCCTTAAGTGCTTATGAGGTAACTTCCACCTATTCTTCTATATCTACCTTCTCATGCTCTAATTTTGGGGGTAAAGTTTGTAAAGGTTGATATTAAGACTAGAGGTATTCTTACTAAATAGGTCTGGGGGTAAAGTTCGTAAAGCTAGTCATTCGTTTAAAGTCTCTTTCAAGATACATGAAATATCTTTCTAGCCTCTTGAAAGATAATAAAGGTATCTCTCACTAATGGAAGGAAGGCAAAGTCATACATCCATCATCCATATACAAGCGCTAGCAAGGATACTTACTAATGCATTTTATTGATTAGTAGAGGAAGGCGAAGCCATTCCCATAACTATACAAATACAAGTACTAATGGAATGAAGGTGAATTTGTACATCCATCGCTCATCTATTTCACCTTCATATGTGTCCTTGCATCTATCATACATCAATCTACAGATAGGTTTCATAGCCTAACAAATAGGGTGAGATAAATTTGTATTCTAGGGTGAACCTAAGGACACACCTCATAGTCATGGGTCTCCCTTATGACTCATGATCAATAGATAGGATTTTCTAGCTCCTTCAGTCTAGGTAAGGTCTCTTCCTTGTCTTCTTCTTTTCAAGATACATACTCAAGGTCATGGATCTGAATCAAGATCAATATGGAGACCTTAATAGCTCCTTTGGTCTCAAGAAAGGGTTGTTACTTATCTTCTTCTATCCCTTCATGAGGTTGTGAGACCTCATGTGATTCCTTAGAGTAGTATTTGTATGTTTATTCTCATATTCTATCTCTTATCCATAGAGACCCTAGCTACAAAGACCCTAGACATAGAGACCCCAATAACTCTATCTAACCCAGCTTCCCATACACTAACCCAACTTCCATTGATAACCCTTATCTATCTCCCAACTCGTATATATAGCCTGGTATAACCCGTATCTATAGCCTAGTTTTATCCATTCCTCTCTTATAAATCGATAAATCTCCTTAGTATGTTACCTTTTGTACATACCTATTTATCCATTGATGTACCTATTTAGATGTTATCAATACATACCTACTGTCATGAGGTTGTGATGTAGCAGTGATAATAGGTTGATTATTGCTAGATGGATGTATGACTTAACCTTCCAAAGATAATCCATACCAAGAGATAAATCAAGAGAGAATCCATTAAAGAGAGAAGCCATCAGATAATCCATTTCTCTCAATCTAGTGATTCTCCGGATATCACAAGAGAAAAAAGAGAACTCGTGTTATTCCTTTCTATCAATCTTATCAATATTTTTTTATCAATTCCTCTCTTATCTATCCATAGAAACCCCATATTTATTGTTCATGAGGCTAGGGATAGAATTTAGATACGAGCATCCATAGAGACGGGTATAGATCACAACCCCAAATGAATGGATGGAAGGTCAAGGATGGTCATAAGGAAATGATGTTGATACACTTCAACTTCCACAACATTCGTAATTGAATGTCTATTTGTTCCTTTAAATCAATGATTTCAATGGCCACTCTTTCCAAGGATGAGGTAAATTATATACAGAACTCCATTGTTAATCCCTCCAAGTTCCTCGAATCGGATTAGATTGAAGTTGTAGGGCGTAGGAAGGAAGGGTGAAAGGGGAAGGGGATTGGCCAAGAAAAAATATCCTAGGGTGAAGGGTTCAACGGATTGGCTAGAGATGATGACTAATGAATGACTCTATACCAAATTAATTATTAAGTAGTCATCTCAATCCATGTATCCCTGTTATCGGTAACTCGGCCTACTATCACACATGAACTACCTATGTCTATCATGAGATAACTATTTCTATCATCCGATATTGGGGATTATCCCTACTCTTGTGCATCATGTCTATCGTGAACCATGTATATCATGAAATAACCATTTCTATCTATTCATATATCTTAGGACGAGAAGGGAAGGGTTGGGAAAGGAATGGATGTACAACTTCACCTTCCTTCCATAAATAAAATAAATACATCTATCCCTTCCTGAGTAGGTCCACCACTCAAAACAACTCCCTTATCATAAAAATTATTGGCGGGATGGTGAGATTCTATCCATATATCCTATATATCCCTTTAGATGAATGAATGTTAAGCAATCAAAAATGACATCTATCCATTCACACTTGGTGGTATTCTTTAGATATGAACGTGGATACGTGTGCCACATAAATCAACAAATATGTGTGCCATATAAATAAATCCATATATTCTATCTATTGATTGGGGGAATTATCATAGTGGTGCCAAGCCTGCAACCCCAGACTATTCATGAGGAATTCAAACATGGATGTACAATTAAGCCTTCCTTCTTCACCGCAAAGCCTATTATTTAGCACCACAAATCCTATGACGTATGCCATTCCTTCCCATCCCATACCATCTTTCATTTCCCACACCATAAAATTTATACATACCTATTAATTATAATTTAGGATATAGATACTTACTCCACTTCAAGCTTCAAGTCCCATTTATCTCATTGAACTTAAAGATTCAATCCTTTCCCACTTAACTCCTTCAAGCTTTAAAATACCCCCACACTTCCTTTCAAGGAGTAGGAGCATGCTATAGATACACCACACTTCCTTGTTTACCAATTGATCCCTAAGTAGTTCTAAGTGGGTTAAGGTCCCTAGTAGTTCTAGGTCGATTCAGGTCCCCACTACCTTACCCCAATATCAATATTTTCATTGAGTGAAAGAGTTAGTGAGGTGGGTCATAGCTTGGGTCGGTGATTATACATACTACCACTACCCCACCCTAGTATCAGTGGATGGAGGGTAGGTGTATAGAGAGATGGATGATGGATGGAGGGTAGGGAAAATGAGGGTAGGAAATGAGTGAATGATTTTGTTTGCAAGCATCCTACATCGACAAGACTCCTTATTGATTCCAAACATCCATATGAGTTCCTTTCTTATCTCGTTAATAGGTGAAAAATAGGTGCCCACTAGCAAGTTGTTAAGTGAGTTGGAGCTCATCCTTCAGTATAAAAGTGAGGAGAGCCTTGAGCAAAATATACCCACCCCCACTCCTTTTCCCCCAAGGGGATAGGCATGCCTATCCATATATACTTCCTTGGGGTCAACAGAGACAAATGAAGAAAATTTGTATGTCTACATCACTCCATCTTTCCCCAAATACATTGGAATACAAATGAGATTAGAAATTCCATCATTGTGGTAGACTATGCAATAGATTCGATCAAACCAAACCCAAAAATGGTGTGACCAAATGATTGTTAATCCAATGACGGATTTTGCACCATGAAATGATCAAGGAAATAATAGCATTTTGAATACTGACAGTATCTCCTGCTAAAGCAATTGTAGTTTCTATAACAGCTATTAATTTCACACCTTCCAGTATATCGAGAAGGTTTATATCTTGTCAGTTCTTTTCTCCCTATAGTATTTCTCTTCAAATTTGGATTCTCTTCATTGATTCTTCCCTCTTTCAACGTTCCTTTCATAAATACCTACCTCAAATGGCATCTCTGGCTCTCACCAACTACTCACTCATTATTTCCTTCATGTATTGACTCTTATCATTTTAGTAACTAGAGAGATAACAAAGAAAAAGCATAACTCTATAGTTGTCAATTCATTGACTTATCCAAGAAAGTTTTGATATGATCTAATTGGAACTTTTCCAATATGAATTCACAAGGTCAATCCTTCAACATTGTTGTTATTTTATATGCAATCATGCATTTCTTCCCTCATTATAAATGTAATTGTGATTAGTTTTTATTATCTCTCTAGTTACTTTATTATATGTAATTATGTATATAATAAGGGCGAATAGGGTTCCCATTATCTCTTTCCATCGTCATTTTCTTCTTCAAATATCCTCATTGATTCTAAAATATATGTACTAACAACAAATCCAATAGGTGTGATAGGGAGATAGCATTAATGCACTTGACCAACGATGTTGGGGAGATAACCTTTATGCACTCAACCAGGGAACCCTATTGAATGGATTGGGTTGGCCCCCCCTTCTTTAATGATCGTTTTATCCTTCCTGTGTATAGGTAGCTAGTAGAGTAGTTGTTTGGGGACTCATTCTATGTTATATGTGTAATAGTATATGAATGAAATAAATGAATGTATTCTTTCCTGAGGAAAGGTCAACCTTGATCTTTGCTCAGGTAAGGATATGCACCAACCACTATTCTTCGGAGGGGGGTGAGGTGTAATATTGAACATGGGGTCTATGTTGATGATTTCAAGTGGGCCCCCACTACCATACCATCATTATCTATGTCATATTATGTATCAAATGAATCTCGTGTGTCAGATCAAAAATACATTCCATTTATTTATATAGAAGCATATGTGACCTAGTGTGTGTAATGTAGTATGGCCCATATAAATGAGAAATGCTAGCTTTTACCAGTTGATTGGAAAGAAAATAAAGATATATATGGTTGCTCATAATATTATTACCAATATGATTTTGCTAATAATATATGTCACTATTTCATATGATTCCCTTGAACCCTCATTTTGTATCTACAAATTTTCCAGATATTCTTGTTGGAGGCTCTAATATAGGATTCAAAGCCCCCAATCATAGATTGGGATGTTCTATTCGAGTGAGGCTCAAATGCTCCTTGATTATTCACCCCAACCATACAAACTCTTTTAGGTATAATCCCAACTAGGATTTGTCTGCTAATAATAATGTGTTCCTAGAGGAACAACTGCGGCTGAGGAAACCATTATGTCTAAATATTGGGCACGTTGTTAGATTCATGGCAAGTGTCAACGCCAAGTAAGGGGGTGGAAATAGATTTTCAAGCATATGAAAGATTCAAAACCAAATATTTCCTCCCTTTCCCACCCTTTTCCTTGTGCGGGAATTCGATCCCAAGATAACCCCCTTGATTGATGGGTTAGTCTCAGGGGATCTCGCTGGAACCTAATTCATTGGGTCACCGAAGGAGCTTAGTGGAGTCATATAGTTTCTCAGTACTATTTCATGAAGCATGGAGGACCCCTGCCCTCGATTCAATGAGTGTTGGGTATGAAAAATCACCTACTATCATGGCCTTACTTAATAGTGATGGGAGTTTAGATTGGGATTTTTATAACTATATGATAAAGGACCTTTCTAATATGGTCATGAATGAGTTTATTATCAGTTACCTTTATTTTATTATTTGAAATAAATGGTTTATAAGGATTGTTTGCCTTCTAGACTAGACTGGAGCCTTCTCTTTGAACTATTATAGTTATTATAAATTTCTCTTCTTTCATTTTCTTGGAATTTCCCATTTTTGTTCAATTATAAGTCGCTCCATAATTGCCTAATTCTTGGTTGTCCCCATAATTGATTTCATGTTTTTACTTATAGTATCATTTCCCTTTCCCAATAGTTCTATAGCAGGTTCTTTTGGATATTTTCTAGGTTCATAAAGAACTGTCATATTAACCACCATGTACATTTCATTATCTTATATCTTATCTTTGACTGCTTCTCATGAAGTTGCAATAGGATCTACTGCTTGCTATCCAAAAATTTCTCCATGGATCTTCTCTGAAATGATTGATGCTTCTTGAGGCTCCTTTAGTGATCATGCAATCACCAGATGAATCTTTGAGTAGATGGATTCGATCCAAATTCTACGATTTCTTCCAGGAAATATATACTCAACTCGCTCTGTGGGAACTACCCTAAGAAAGCATGATGGAAATAATAGGGGGATATACTAGACATAAAAACCCCTAGTTGATTGTGCTTCCCCTCCTTTTGATACATAATTGAGTATATCATGAATGTTATAGGTGTGGGAGTGATCGATCCCCTACGATGAGGAGGGTCCATGCATAAGTTGGGTAATGTGGGTGAAAGCTAAGGGTGGTCCTCACATATGGGTAGCTAGAGGGCACATATGATCGGGCCTTAGGGGGCCTTATGGGGAAGAGTCTAATAGGGAAAACAAACCACCCACTTCAAGTGAACCTCTATAGAAATTGAATAACTAGAAGAGTATATGTGGTGGAACTAGTGAACCACACATTTTGAGTTGGTTGGATGCATGGGGAAGAGGGCTCATAGAACACTCAACTATTGATCGATCCCCCTTTTTTTCTACTTACTTCAATAGGAGGGAAGATCATTGGAAAGGAATAAGGTTCCCAAGAAAATGTCATACACTTACTTGAGTGGCAAGGGAAAGTAATAATGAATGACACCTTTCTTTACTTATTCACTTTGGTAGGATATAACACGTGCGAGGGGAAGGTCCTGAAAGGTAAACCTAGTAAGGTCATTTCCTAGTCAGCCCTTATAACTCTTTGAGGGGAATAAATCATAGTACCTCGATGCTACTTTATTCCCCTCAAATGGGTTCCTTCGCTATGCTCTTTGAGAGGAAAAAATATAGGGTATAACCCTTCTAACTCAAGCTTTGAGGGGAAGAAGTTCTAATAAAAAATATATAGAAAGGGAAGGAGGGATCTTGTTCATACATACAGTGGTTTTTACCCTTAAGAACGATAATATCAAGTTGGTGAGCCATGTGATGGGTAAAAAAGATCGATTCACAAATTGGTTCGACCCATAATTCACTTATGACCCTATGATTGATAACCCAACCATAGTTATGCCAATTGTGGTTACATTCATAAGTAGCTTGGTCCATCCCCATCCCATTTCATATATTTTTGAGGATTCACATAGCCCTCTATTTATGTGTCATTCATCCATTCCTACATTTTTTACACCAATGTTGGTTATTGGAGATAACTTTATTCAATTATTCCTAGGATGGGAGGTAGTAGGTCTCGCTCCATATTCATTAATTAATTTTTTATCCACATGACCTAAGGCAGATAAAGCATCTATCAAAGCTATGATTGTCAATCATGTAGGTTATTTTGGATCAAATCTCATGATTTTGGGTCATTCTACTCTCTTTTAAATAGTAGACTCCCTAATCATTTCTACTCATGCTAGTTCCTTTTCCAAACCCCAAAATTATTTCTTTTTCTAAAATATTAGATTTCATGCCATAATTTTTATTCCTATATCACCCTCTATTGGTGTTGTTGGAAAATGTGCATATATAGGATGTCATACTTGGTCACCCGATGTAAAAAGGGTCCAACTCCAATATATTGTTTGATTCATGCAGCTACTACAGTAACAACAAACGTTCCCATGATAGTAAGGTGCTCCCCTCCATTTCACTACCCACCCATGACTTTGATTGTTATTTTTTTTGTAGGGGATATGACATCATTCCCCAGGTAAACCATTGGAATATTACAAAATGATTCAAATAGGGTCATAACTCATCCAACTCATAGTCAATTGGGCTATATGATCCTTGCTCACAACATTTCCAACTATTTGATTAGTGCGTTTCATTTAATAAATCATGCTTTTTCCAAAGCATAATTATTCATGAGTGCAAGTCTAATTATTCATTCCATGTCAGATGATCAAGATAGACACAAAATAGGGGGAATGCTTCCTCATTACCTTTTACATATTCCATAATGCCCATAAGCAACTTATATTTAGTTTGATTTCCTTTTCCAACTAGATTTTATTCCAAAGATGTTATCTCAGAGCTCACTTACACCAAATATACCATCACCGGTAACTTTTCTTTTTAGTTGGGAAGTTACTCTATCTCTTCCTGATCTAGGTGGATATCAGTGACCACCCACCTATTCTACTCGCTCAACATACAGTTTCCATTTTGGAATTTTTCATATAGTTTTTCGGGTCCCAAACTTATGTGGTCGTTTTGAGTCAAAATTTATGCCTTAGGGAAGTTGACATATCAACTACCCCCATCGGGGCCTACAAACCTTTTGGCATTTCATCTTCCTGGGTTAGGGTTTTGGATGTTTAGGGTTTTCTCATTTATGCTTTATATTAAAAATTCCTTTGGAGCCTCATTGTAACCATCTTCTTGCAAATGTGCATATTCATCACATCTCTTCTCATAGATAAGCTACCACCATTCTAGCGAGTTCATTTAACTTTGTATTTTCTTTTACAGTCTCTGCATATTTCAGTCTTTAATGGAAATTTAGTATTATTGTTTCTCTATGTTTTTGTATTATTTATGTGATTCATTTCATTCCCTCATAAATTTGGATCAGTGGTATTAGATCATTCTTCTCTTTGTCATTTCTTAGAACATGTCCCTGATAAGGTTAGGGTATAGAGAGTTGGGTCTCGAGCTAGTTTCTCTTGAGGACAACTACTCTTGCTATCTCGAGGGACCTTCCATGGTGGAAGAACAAAGATATGAGGGAGAAATAGATATTATTAATCTATTTCTCTAGGAATTCCTTGAAAAATAGAGGAACGAGATGATGGATCAATTTTCCCAAATCCTTTAGCAGTTGCTGACAACACAGATGCATCTTCACCAAGCGGCCACTTTGGAGGTGTTTCCCCCTTCAAGGTACAAGTTAATTTTTATATTCCCATATTTGAAGGTCAGATAGATGCGAATGCTTTGGAAAAGTGGTTAAATCTAATAGAAGGTTATTTCTCTATCCACAATTTCTCCAATAGGGAAAATAAAACCTTTACACTCCTTAAGGCGACCACCCATGTCAAACATTGGTGGGAGACTTATTGAGAGAAAAAATATATAGAAGAGTTTGGAATACCTGGGGCCAAGACCAATTTATATTATTTTATGGATGCCATCAAGGAACAATATCACCCCATTAAAAACTAAGATGAACATTACATAAGATGGACCACATTGCGTTAGGAGAGGGACCAAACAGTGTTGAAGTTCACAAATACCTTCCATACTTTGTGCACCAAGGTTGGTATCAGAGACTCTGAGTGACATATACTTATAACATACAATGAGGCCCTACATAGGTACATCGAAATAGAAATGGAGTTTTTGGACATCTCGTTTTTGGGAGCCCTCTATCGATATGTTGTCAAAATCAAGCAAAATTTTAAGCAAAGGAATAAGTGGGAGTTTGGATATGTGAATGCATCACAACAGAATCCAGGAAAAGGCAGCCCCAACACATAGAAAAAAATAAAAAAAAAAGGTATGGACAACCATAGGATAACTAATCTAAGCCGCAAACAAATAAGGGTAATGGGAAGATGAAGAAAGACAATGGGAAGTGGTGCAAATTCCATAAAATCCCCTGGCACAACACTGATGAATGTTGCTTGAAGTAGTCATTGGTGGTCGTGTTGAAAGCCTTAGAGTCAAATACAATATACGAATCTGATTCAAAGCTAGAAAAGGCAAAGAGGATCATTGATGTAGAACCCATTTCCATAGTTTCTACCACCAAGATCCAACCAAACGAACTAGAAGAGTCGGAGGAAGGTGAGCACCTTTTTCACTTGAAGATGTGAGTGAAGGGTGCTCCACTACATTTCATTGTTTATAGCATAAGCCAAAAGAAACTCATCTCAACATAGGTCGTGAAGTGGTTGGAGTTGACAAAGACACCACATCCACATTCGTACAACATCGAGTGACTCAGCCAAGGATGAGATCTTTGCGTCAACCAACTGCCCTATGGAATCAAGCCCTTCAAGGATGAGGTATTATGTGATGTTTCCCCACTTGAATTTTGTAATGTTATGTTAGGCCAGCCATATATGTGGAAACGTCATGATATATATGAGTCTATACCTCATAGTGTCATTGTTATTGTGGGAAGATAATTGTACATGATCCCATAGGTAGCTCCACCTACATCAATTTCTCTAGTCTTAGCTAAGTAGTGCATGAAGGTCATCTCCCATAATGGGTAATTTTTCCTCTTCGTTATTCTCTTTAAAAATGAATGGAAGGTTGCAGCTATGTATATGGACTCTGCACAGGCCTCCTCTATGCAACAAAAGCAAGTGGATAAAGTTATAGAAGAATACCAAGACATCTTCACCTCAATTACCAAGGTATATCTACACTGTCAGGTCAAGCATTCAATTAAGATAACTCTTAGAATGCATTTTCCTAATTTTCCAATGTAACGATGCTCTCTCCTATAAAATGAGGAAACCAAGTGCCAAATCCAAGATCTCCAAAAAGGGCACATTTGACCAAACTCCTCAACCTACGGAATGCTAATCATGCTCATACATAAGAAATATGAGACCTTGCGACTTTGTTTTGATTATAAAGCTCTAAACAAAATCACGGTTAGGAACCAGTGCATAATTCCATGAATTGATGACCTTCTCGACCAGCTCAAGGGGGCAAGTACTTTAGTAAGATTGATTTGAAGTCTGACTACCTCCAGGTCTCCATAGAATAGATTGATGTATGGAAGATTGCTTTCAAGTCTAAAGAAGGTTTTTTCGAGTGGTTGGTCATGCCCTTTGTCTTGACAAATGCCCCAACCACATTCATGAGGTTGATGGATGACATATTGTGTCCCATCACCAATTCCTTTGCGGTTGTATATATGGATGACATCCTTGTCTTCAACAAGAGTTGGGAAAAACATTTACAGGACATTCGACAAGTCCTCCACACTCTCCGACAACACAAGTTATATGTTAACTTAGATAAATTCTCCTTTGACTTGAACAAGGTCAAATACCTCAGATATATTATAGATGAGCATGGTGTGCATGTCGATACAACCAAGATCCAAGTCATTTGTGACTAGACAACCCCGACAACATTAACCAAGATTCATAACTTCTTAGACCTTGCCAACTTATATTGCATATTCCTATTAGGGTTCTCCCTATTGCTTATTTGGGTTGGTTGTCATTGATGTCAACCCTTGAAGAAAGTCTGGTATCGAATTCTTGTAGCACAAAGGTTTGGGTAATGGAAACAAGTTTGTTTGATGTATAATGGTATAAATTTTAATATATATGAAGGTAAGACTATTCTAGATGGATAGTACATGTCATTCCATTTCCGGTGGTATGTGGAACGTCACATAAATCCTCACGGTTAGAGAGCTATGGCCATGTGAAGTTGGAGAACTCTCATGAGTCATCTAGAAGCCCCAAAAGGTCAAATTTGTCAAAGTGGTTTCAAAGAAGAAATTATTTAAATAATAAAGTGAAGTGATGAGTATACTATAATTCAAAGTGGATACAAAAGAAATCATTTAAATAATAAAGTTAATGGAGAAATTACTAAGTGGACAAGTGGTTAGAAGTGGGTTAGCCCTAAAATAAGGAAAGTGGTTTAAGATGGTTAGAATGTAACCCCTTGAGGAATAATAAAGTGAAGTGATGAGTGTACTATAAGTCAAAGTGGATAAAAAATAAATTGTTTAAATAATAAAGTTAATGGAGAAATTACCAAGTGGATAAGTGGTTAGAAGTGGGTTAGCCCTAAAATAAGGAAAGTGGTTTAATATGGTTAGAAGGTAACCCCTTGAAGAAGCTACATAAAAGTATAAATAAGAGGCAAGGGTCTCTCATTTTCATAACACTTGAGCATACTGAATATCTACAAGTGATTGAGGTAACCAAAGGATATCTAAGGCGAATTTCAGAGGGAAGGTGTAATATTCCAGATATAAAAAGTATGAAGAACATAAATAAATAGCTAGAAATCGTAGATGAATGAGAATATAACCATAACAACACCACAATAATACCAGAAATAACACTTTGATTACCGAGAGAAATGTTCACTTGCCTCTTCGAGGGGGCAACCTCTAGCAAAGAAGAGCTCTATTACAATAGTATCCAAGACAAAACTTATCATACCCTCGACTCGTATTTATATTAAATATGTCTATAATGATAATCTAGAGGAAGATCCTTCTAGAAGTGTAAGCTTCTATTAGGTATTCTTGTATTGGACTTATTCTTACTTATTTATAGTCCTTATTAATATTGACCTTTATTACATGGAAATATATTATTCTACCTACGTGAGGGGTTAGGTCCCTAACATGTCCCCCCCCCTTAAAAACAGCCTTGTCCTCAAGGCTTGAGATGAGGAAATTGTTGCATAATAGTAGTTGGTTCCCAAGTGGCATCTGTTGGAGTTGTATCTTTCGACTGGAATAACACTTCCTTGATGGTTCGCTGACACAAACGACGCTCATGCTGGTCCAAAACTTCTTGTGGTTTTAGGAAAATGGAGCCTTCTTCATCCAACCCGGGAAGATCGGTTTGAGTTTGGCACTTAGTTCCAATCACCTTCTTTAAGCATGAAACATGAAAAAAAGTATGGAGCTTAGAATCACTGGGCAAAGATAACTGATAGGCCACATGTCCCACATTCTTGAGAACTATATAAGGACCATAAAATTAGGGCGTCAGTTTCTGACAATGGTCAGCCTTGAGGGAAGTTTTCTTGTAAGGTTGCAGTCGAAGAAACACCTCATCCCCTTCTGCAAATTGACGTTCAGAGCGACCTTGATCTTCTTGTTTCTTCATGTGATTCTAGGCCATGAACAAATTATCTTTGAGGATATGGAGAATAGCCTATCGAACTGTAAGCATTTAGTCAACTGCCTAGACCTTCGATACACCTGAAAAATATGAGAGAACTGAAGGTAGATTTTGTCCATATACCGCTTCAAAATGAGTCATGGGGGTAGTTGTATGGTAAGAAGTGTTGTGCCACCATTCAACTAATGGTAACCATTAAGCCCATTGATTTTTCCTTTCCGATGAAAAACACCTCAAATATGTTTCCAAACACTTGTTGACCACTTCAGTTTGACCATCAGTTTGGGGATGATAAGATGTGTTGGGATGCAATTGGGTGCCTTGGATCTTGAACAGTTCTTGCCAAAAATTTCTGGTGAAAGTTGGGTCACGATCAGAAACAATAGAATGTGGCATGCCATGAATCTTGAAGACCTGATCCATGAAAAATTGAGCCACAATGGTGGTTGTAAATAGGTTTTCAAGAGCACAAAAATGAGCATACTTGGAAAGATGATCAACTATCACCATGATGATTGATTTATTTCCTGATTTAGGTAAGCCTATAATAAAATCCATAGAGATGTCCCGCCAAAATAGAAGGTGGAATTAGAAGCAGTTGTAGTGTGCTAGGATATTTTATTGTTTCACCCTTGTTGCATTAACACACATCACATTCAGCCACAAATTTATGAACTTCATGTTTCATACTATCCCAGAAAAAAGAACGTTTGACCCGGTCATAGGTTTTGGTAAACCCTAAGTGCCCAACTGTGGGTGTAGCATGAAGCTCAAAACATACCATGGATTTAAGTTTTGACTGGGTACTTAAATACAAACGGCCTTTGTAGCAAAGCTCATCATTGAGCCAAGAGTACCCCGAGGAGACTAGAGAATTGCACTGCAATTGTTGTATCATATGCAAACTTTTGGAATCTTGTAGCCATTCCTAGAGAACATCTTGGAGCCAATCTGGTACAATGAAGGAGAGAGAAAAAAGGGACCCATCATCTTCATATTTTTTGGAAAGTGCATCAGCAACCACATTGTCTTTTCCTTTCTTGTAAATGATCTCATAATCATATCCAAAGAGCTTAGTCACCCATTTTTGTTTCTCTGGGGAGGAAAGGCGTTGTTCCAGAAAATACTTGAGACTTTGATTATCTATCTTAATTTGGAAGTGTTTCCCCAATAGATAAGGGCGTCAAAGATCCACGACATGCAGAATAGCCAACATTTCCTTTTCATAGATTGATTTTCCCAAATTTCGCTCTGACAGTTGTTTGTTGGTAAAGGCCAAAGGTTGACCCTCTTGCATAAGGATAGTGCCAATTCCATTCTCGAAAGCATCACATTCCAGGACAAAGGTCTTTGTGAAATTAGGAAGGGCCAGGACTGGAGTGGTGCACATAGCCATCTTCAAGGTTTGAAAAGCCTGAGAAGCTACTGGAGTCCAAGTGAAAGAATTCTTTTTAAGGAGAGCAGTGAGAGGTTCCACAATCTTTTAATAATTATTAACAAACTTGTGATAATAACCTATTAAATTAATAAATCCACACAATCTTTTGAGATTCTTTGGGTGAGGCCAATCTTGCATAGCTTCAATCTTTTTAGGATCCACCCTGACACCAACCTTTCCAACAATGTGACCCAAGTACTCAACTTTCGAGGCACCAGAAGCACATTTTGATTGTTTGAGGAAAAGTTGGTGCTACGAGAGTAGATGGAGAATTTGATCCACATGGGAAATATGAGATTGCCAAGTTTTACTATAGATGAGAATATCATTGAAGAAAACTAAGACAAAATGATGGAGAAAAGGAAGAAAGACATGATTCATGAGGCTTTGGAAGGTGGAGGGGTCATTACACAGGCCAAAGGGCTTGACCAAAAACTCATAGTGACCCTCGTAAGTTTGAAAGGAAGTATTGGGTATGTTAGCTTCTTGCATACGTATCTGGTGGTAGCCAAAATGCAGATCAAGTTTATTGAAGTACTGAGCACCACTCAACTCATCCAAGAGATCATCAATGATAGGAATGGGGAACTTGTCCTTGATGGTGAGCTTATTGAGGGAACGAAAGTTGGGGCACATGCGCCAAGTACCTTATTTCTTAAGTACCATGACCACAAGGGAAGAATAAGGGCTAGTACTGGGGCAGATAACACCCGCTTGGATCAATTCCTGCACTATTTTCTAAATTTCATTCTTTTGGGAAAAGGGGTGGCAATAAGGGAGAACATTGGGAGGAAGACTTCTAGGAACAAGGGGAATGGAATGATCATGAACACCATGAGAAGGATAAATGCCCTGAGGGGTAGAAAAAATAGCTTGGTGTTTGGAAAGGATAGCTTGGAGGTGAGGATGCACAGAGTCTATCTCAACGGCTTGAATAGAATGGAGTTGAGAAATGATACCAGAGTGGCCTTTATTGAGGAGATTTTCCATACAATGGGAACTAATGATCTCAGGATAACTAGTTGTGAGACCTTGTAATTGATACTTTTGTCCTTCCTGTTGGAATTGCAAGGTTAATTCCTTAAAATCCATAAGAATGGGACCCAAAGTGCGTAACCATTCAACACCTAGCACAATGTCACAACATCCCATGTCAATGGAAAACATATGATATTTTAGTTGGTAATGTCCAATTTGAAGAAGAACATTTTCACACCGCCCACCACATTTCATGGACCCACCATTGGCTATCATGATTTGAAAATTATTATAGCAATTAGTTTCCTGGGCAATGCAATGATAAAAAAATTTGTGGGTACTACCACTATCAACAAGGATGATAACCTTATTGTGCTTAATGTAACCAATGATCTTGCATGCTTGGGGGGGAGAGAAGCCAGTGAGGGCATGCAAGGAAATAAGTGGGTCAACAGGCTCTTGGGTGGCGTCGATATGGGAGGGTTCTTCAACAAGGAAAACTATCACATCCTCTTCAGGAACATCTTCTGAGATGGCCATAAATAGTTTTTGTTCCTTACACTTGTGCACCGAAAAATATTTTTCATCACAATTATAGAAAAGACCCTTCAATTGGTGTTCAACCATTTCATCCCTAGTTAGTTTTTGGACCTTGAGGGGAGTAACAGGGGGGTTAGGATTAGTGGGTCAAGGGTGAGGAACAAAAGGGGGTTTTTTGTTCTGGGAGAAAACAACTTGTTGGGCCTCTTTAGCACATTGAATAGTTTCCAACCAAGTGGGAGGGTGGGCCATGAGAACCTGGGATTGGATTTCATCCTTGAGACCACTTATAAAGCATTCACAGAAGAACACATATGACATGCCCTCTATTCGAAAGGCCAAATGATCAAAATAAGTGATGAAGTCTTCCACTGTGCCTGACTGTTTCAAATTGGTAAAACGACCTAGATAGTGGGTATTAGTATCAAAGTGGGCATAGATATCAACAACAAACTAGGTCCAGGAAATATATCCCTAACGTGAATTTTTGCGCCATTGCCACCATTGTCAGCGTTCAAGATCTAGATAGGGGAAAACATAACGAAGTTTGGAAAACTCATCAGTAACACCATGCAGAGAAAAATAATGCTCCATTTGAGTGACCCAACCTGTAGGACCAGAGCCATCAAATTTATTGACCTCTACATGGGGAATATGGGGTTCACGATGAAAGGAGTTGGAGTGAAAATTTGGAGACTGAGAGGAATCAACAACATTGGGTTCTGATGATGAAGAAGGACCCGTAGGGAGGTTCAACAATTGATTGACATTAGACTGGAGGTAGGTCAATTGGGTTTTGAGGTTGATCCACATGGATATCGATGGCCACCCACCTTTTCCAACTGGCTCAAAACAGTTTTCTGACAATTTTGGCAATTTACTATTTTTAGCAGTTTTAACTTCCTAGGCCATTTTGAGAGCCTAAATGAAGGTTTTTTAGGATCGAACTCCTCAATGATATACAAATGCATGATTGATGCCCCAAAATTAATCTCCTCGATGATACCTTTCCAACGGGCTATCACACGCCTAAAACGAAGATCATATGCAAAAGTTACGACCCCGGGAAGTTGATGTACTAACTTACCCAAACGGGGCCCACATGACTTTTGGCCCTTCATCTCCTAGGGTTAGGTTTTTGGATGTCTAGGGTTTTTGGAATTCTTTCTGATTGTAAAAATTCCTTCAGAGCCTCATTGTAACTTTCTTTTTGCGAATGCGCGCTGCCATCACATCTCTTCTCAGAAATAAGCCGCCACCATTCCAGGAAACTTGTTTCCGCTACATTTTACAGTTTCATCTTATTTTGTTATTGAATAGAAAATCAGTTTTACTGTATCTCTGTTATTTTGTGTTAAGCACCTATTAATAATCTGTATTCATTTCATTCTGCTCATAAAATCTGGATCAGTGGTATCAGAGCGGTCTGCTCCTTGTCGTCTTAATGCATGTCCCCAACGAGGTCAGAGTACAAAGAGTTGGGTCTCGAGCTTGTTTCTCTTGAGGAAATAAGCTCTCACACACCCAAGTGACCTCCCATGGCAGGAGAAAAGAAAGATGATGAGACGGGAGATCCTTTCAAACTGTTTATTGAGGAAGCCCTCACGCAACAAAGGAACGAGATGATGGATAGTTTCACGCAAATCCTTCAGCGGCTACCAACAGGCGACACATCTTCTTCGAACGCAGGTGCCACCCCCTTAAAGGTACAAATAAACTTCGATATTCCTATATTTGAAGGTCAGATAGACACAAATGCTATAGACAAGTGGTTGAATCTACTAGAAGGGTATTTTTTTGTCCATAACTTTTCGAATAAAGAAAAGATTACTTTTGCTCTCCTCAAAGTTGTTCCCCATGTCAAAGATTGGTGGAAAACTTTCTGTGAGAAAAAGGAAATAGAGAAAACCTCATTATTTTCAGTCACGGCCACCTGGGAATCCTTCAGGGATGCTATTAAGGAACAATACTACCATGTCGGAAGTTATGACGACCTGTATACCAAATGGACCACATTGCGGCAAGAAAGAGACCAAGCAGTGCCATATTTCACAAATATCTTCCATACCTTGTGCCCCAAGTTGGGTATCAAAGATTCGGAGCAACATATGGTGCTCTGCATAGATACATCCAGACCGAAATGGAATTTCTGGACATCTCATCCTTGGGCGTGGCCTATCGATATGTCATCAAAATCAAGCATAAGCTCAAACAAAAGACACGGCAATTTGGACCTGGGAACCCCTCACAACAAAATCTAGGAAAGGGTGGCCCCAACCCATCAAACAAAGGACAGAGCAAAGATGGACAGTATCAGGACAACCATTCCAATCCACAAGAAAAGAAGGACACCGAAAAGACAAAGAAATATACCGGGAAGTGGTGCGACTTCCATAAGAGCCCTTGGCATAACACTGTTGACTGTCGCTCAAAGCATTCGATGGTGGCCGAAGTGAAAGCCTCTAAATCAGATGCAGATTATGACTCTGAGCCAGAACCAAAAAGGGGAATATGGATCATTGGCGTGGAACCCAGTGCCACCGTTTCTACCACCAAGCTCCAGCCTCGTGAACTAGACGAGACAGAAGAAGGAGAGCACCTCTTCCATTCACAGATGTGGGTAAAAGGCACCCCATTGCACTTCATCATTGATAGTAGTAGCTAGAAGAACCTCATCTCAGAAGAGGTCATCAAGCGGCTGGCCTTGCCATCAATGTCGCACCCACAACCGTACACCATTGGATGGCTCCACCAAGGAAGCAATCTCCATGTCAGCCAACAATGCCAACTGTCGTATGGCATCAAGCCCTTTAAAGACGAGGTATTTTGTGATGTTGCTCCTCTCGAAGTTTGTGATGTTATTTTGAGCCAACCTTATTTATGGAAACGACATGTTTTATATGATTCTAGGCCTCATAGTGTTATTATTACTTTGAATAGGAAATTGTACAGGATACCCGAGGCAGTCCCACCTAGTGTTATTTCCTTGATCTTTGCTAAGCAATGCAGGAAGGTCATCTCTCAGATGGGGAAGTTTGTCTTCTTCGTGATTCGCTCTCAGAATAAGTGAAAGATCACAACCACATCCAGGGTCTCTACGGCCAACCTCTCCACACAGTAGAAGAAAGTAGATAAGGTCATGGAAGAATACTTGTATATCTTCTCCTCACCTACAGGGGTACCTCTGCACTGCCAGGTCAAGCACCCCATCGATCTGACCCTCGGCACACCGCTACCCAATGGGCTAGTATATCATCTCTCTTTGTTAGAGAATGAGGAGATCAAGCAACAGATTCAAGAAATGCTCCATAAGGGGCACATCCGCCCCAGCTCATCACCTTGCAAGAGCCCAATCGTGTTGGTACAGAAGAAATATGGAACCTGGCGACTCTGTATTGATTGCCGAGCTCTGAATAAAATCACAGTCAGAAACTGGTACTTGATTCCATAAATCGATGACCTCCTTGATCAAATCATAGGGGCCAAATATTTCTGTAAGATTGATCTGAAGTCTGGCTACCACCAGGTCCCGATAGAACAAACAGATGTATGGAAGACCGCCTTTAAGTCAAAGGAAGGCCTTTTTGAATGGTTGGTCATGCCCTTTGGTTTGACAAATGCTCCAACCACTTTCATGAGGATGATGGACGATATCCTGTGACCATTCACCAATACGTTTGTAGTGGTGTATCTAGATGACATTCTAATTTACGGCAAGACTTGGGCCGAACACTTGCAGCATATTCAGCAGATTCTGCACATCCTGCGGTAGCACAAGCTATATGCCAACTTGGGAAAATGATCCTTCGGCATGGACAAGGTCCATTACCTGGGCTACATCATTGATCAACATGGCATACATGTGGATCCAGCCAAGATCCAAGTGATACGTGATTGGCCAGCCCCAACAACACTCACTGAGCTTCAGAGCTTCTTGGGCCTTGCCAATTTCTACCGCAGGTTCATGTTGGGTTTCTCCCATATTGCATGGGCCCTCAGCCAAATAAACAGGGGTGGTGGTAAGGAAAAATTTGCTTGGGGCCAGTCCCAACAACAAGTGTTAGATGATTTGAAGCAGTGCTTGTGCTCAGCCCTAGTACTTTCACTACCAAACCTACAACATCCTTTTGAGATCAAGACAGATGCTTCAGACTATGATGTTGGCGTCGTTCTCACTCAGCATGGCCACCCCATGGCCTATCATAGTAAGACACTGTCAGATACTATCCGTAAGTACCCTACTTATGAAAAAGAAATGTAATCCATTGTGCAAGCATGCTGCCAGTAGAGACATGAGACAATCATCCACATTGATCATAAGCCACTGCAGTTCATGCAGACACAGGGAAAATTGTAGAATGACCTCCATCAAAATTGGTCCACATACTTGCAGAAATTCCACCTCAACATCAAGTATAAAATAGGAAGCACCAATCGCATCGTTGATTGCCTCAATAGACCACCAGTCGCAGCACTCACCATGATGCTAGAATCTTGAGACCATGAGACATATGGATGGCCCCAACTCTATGAGATAGACCTTGACTTCGCCACCAACTACCAAATGTTGGGTGCAAACGCAGTTTTCGATAATTTCCATCTTCAGGATGGGTTGTTGTGTCATCTGGGCCATATCTATGTTCCATCAAGTGAGCGAGCGAAGATGATCTAGGAAGCCCACTACAGTCGGGTGGCAGGACACTTCAGCGTTGAAAAGACAGTGGCGATGCTACAGAAACATTTATACTGGCTAAAACTTCAACAGGAGGTCAGCAAGTATATCAAGTCCTACACTGCCTGCACTATTGCCAAACTGACCACTAAGAAATGGGGCTTGTACACCCCTCTTCCTACTCCTGACAGGCCATGGGAATCCATCTCAATGGACTACATGTTGGGCCTCCCATCCACCAAGCGGGGAAATGACTGTGTTTTTGTGGTTGTTGATCGTTTTTCTAAGATGGCGATTATGGTTGCCTGCAAGAAGAGCATCACAGCAGAGGCCACTACCAAGATCTTCTTTGAACGAGTCTAGGCACATTTTGGAATCCCACAAACCTTTGTCTCAGATCGGGATAGTCAATTTCTCATCACATTCTAGTTGAGCCTCTAGTCACTACTAGACACCAAGATCACCAAATCCACGACCTTCCACCCCCAGACAGATGACCAAACCGAGGTTGTAAATCGAATGATTGTGCATATCCTTCACATGTATAATTCAAAGCACCCTTGCACATGGGATGAGAGCCTTCCCTATGTCCAGCATAGCTACAATTGATCCTTGCATAGCTCAACCAGCCACATCCCCTTTCAAGTGGGGTTGGGATTCCAACCATTGGGACCCATAGATGTTGCACTTCTCCTTGCGGTAACCTTTACCGAATCATCTCCTGCTCCAACTGAAGCTGACAAAGCCACCCGGTTCATTGAGTGGATCCAACACATCCACCAACAGGTTCACGATATCCTATAGAAGTCCAACAACAAGTACAAACAACGCCATGATCAACATCGGGTGCAACATAAGTTTCAGGTGGGCGACAAAGTTTGGTTGCACTTGCAGAAAGAACACCTTACAGGACCCCATCAGAAGCTTCGTCCACTCCATTATGGGTCGTAAACTATCACCAAGGTCATGGGGGATAATTCTTTTGAGCTCAACATTCCTCCTTTCCTTGGTCTGCACCCATTGTTCAACGTGGATCTCCTTCGTCCTTATTTCCCACCATTATTGGACACCTCAGAAGTAGCAGAAGAACTGACACCAACAGAGCTCAACCCCGACTGCCTACAACATGAATCCAATGATTAGATTATGGACAGATAGATAAAGGGCACTCAACAACAAAGAATCTAGCTTTATCGAGTCGTCAAAGCAGGGCAGCTCCTGCACCAAGGCAAGTGGCTCACCCCAACAAAAATTTCCTCATATGATGGGGGGCCTCAACGCAATGGAGACCATTGCTTCCTAAGGAGGGAAGATTGATCCAGATGGATATCAGTGTCCACCCACCTTTTCCAACTGGCTCAAAACAGTTTTCTGACAATTTTGGCAATTTACTATTTTTAGCAGTTTGAACTTCCGGGGTCATTTTGAGGGCCTAAATGAAGGTTTTTCAAGATAAATCTCCTTAATGATATTCAAAGGAATTTTTTATCCCCCAAAATGAATCTCCTCGACGATACCTTTCCAACGGTCTATCACATGCCTAAAACGGATATCGTATGCAAAAGTTACGACCCCAGGAAGTTGATGTACTAACTTACCCAAATGGGGCCCACATGACTTTTGGCGCTTCATCTCCTAGGGTTAGGTTTTTGGATATCTAGTGTTTTGGGAATTCTTTCTTATTGTAAAAATGCCTTCAGAGCCTCATTGTAACTTTCTTCTTGTGAATTCACGCTGCCGTCACATCTCTTCTCAGAGATAAGCCGCCACCATTCGAGCAAGCTTGTTTCTGCTGCATTTTACAGTTTCAGTGTATTTTGTTATTGAATAGAAAACCAGGTTTATTGTATCTCTGTTTTTTTTGTTAAGCACCTGTTAATAATTTGTATTCATTTTTTTCTGCTCATAAAATCTGGATCATAGGTTGGCTTCTAAGGTGTCAATGCGGGAATTAATGGAATCCAACTGAGATGTGATATGTTCGATGGAGACATGGGCTTGATTGAAGGAATTTTGGAGATCTTGGTTATGAGTGGTGGCCATTTGGAGAGGGGAAGTGTGGGTAAGGAAAAAATGGGTGGGTGGGACCACAAAAAAAATACTTAGAAGTGATAGGTACCACGATGATCAATGCTTGCAGAGAAATATAATGGGATAGGCGACAAAATAGGGAAACTGGGAAGGGGTCGGGTCCACTGAAACAAAAATGATTAAAAATGAAGGATATGACTGTGATCGAGGAGGAAAGGGGAATCGAATGGAATAGGTCCCAAATAAGTGTGCCGGCGGGACCACTATACTCCTACGAAGTTATACTCCGGCCTGAAGAATACTGCAGTGACAAAATTCCCAAATGCTTAACAGAAAGAAATGTGTAGTAATTTTGCAACCAGAATGAAGAAGACAATGTAGCATGGCAATAGATCTTGTTGGTTCTATTTTTGTTTCCTTCCCAAGGGTTAGGGTATTCAAGGGTTCTACAGACAAGGTTTTTCCATGTGTTATAGATCTTTGATATACGTGCGGGGTCCAACAGTATTACTTGGCCCAACATCTCAAGGCACCAACTAAGGAGGCTAGACCGTACCCTTAGCCATACTAACCAACTACCCAGGTACTAGAGAGTATCTTCCTGAGTGTTTTTCTCACTGGCACTATAGTAGTCAGGCAGTCAATCGATTTATCTACGAAGGGCTTAAGGAGATCTAGGTCAATCCGTATACAGGTGTTGTCTGATGTGCTACCACTCAAAGGGGTACCAACAGGGGTTACAAGGGTGGCCAAAATATGTGCGCTTAAGTACCACTTGTATTTCCTGCGTGTATGAATCCCTGACCATGGGTATGTGCACGTAATGACATATCTCTGTAGCTTAAAGACGTCGGAATACGTCTCTACCCTGAAAAAAAAAATTAACCCACAATTTTCTGTCGAGGAAGGTGCTCTAATACCACTTGTAATATTCCATATATAAAAAGTATGCAGAACATAAATAAATAGCTAGAAATGGCAGATGAATGACAATATAACCAGAACAACACCTCAATAATACCAAAATTATGCCAGAATAATACCAAAAAGAACACTTTGATTAACGAGAGAAATGTTCACTTGCCTCTTCAAGGGGGAAACCTCCAGCGGAGTAGAGCTCTATTACAATAATATCCAAGACAAAACTTCTCATACCCTCGAATCCTATTTATACTAAATATGTCTATCAAAAGAATAATCTAGAGGAAGATCCTTCTAGAAGCGAAAGATTCTATTAGGTCTTCTTACATTGGACTTTTTCTTCCTTATTTCTAGGCCTTATTAATATTGACATTTATTACATGGAAATATATTATTCTACCTACATGAGGGGTTATCTCCCTAACATAACGTGAAGTAAAGAAGGTCGAAATTCAAGGGAGGATAAATTCTTTTGATGATGTTTTCTAAGGTATGTTATTTACAGGTCATCTCACCATTTTCACAATAACTTTGTTTCTAGAACGATTCAGACCACATAATATGGAGGTTTTTGAGGAAACACATCCAAGTAGTTGTGATAAAAAATTTAGCTTGTGGGTCGTTGTATTTTTGTAGTTACACTCTGTGAAAAATAGTGTTTGTGGCTAGTCCTCAAACTAGTCTAAAACAAGTGTTTCGGGTAAAACATCATAAATTCTTCATAACAGATCCAAATTTAGTAAGAACAAATTTATTGGTTAGAGTAAAGTCTGTAGTATTCTTTGTACCATTTTCAAATCCATACAACAAATATTCTATGTGGGGCACGCTCTACAAGCTCGCTCTCTAGAATAAGCTAGAATTCATCAAGGTATATCATTTTTGCTATAACGCCTTTTCTGAAAGGTTCCAAGTAGTGAAACCTGGAGGAATTCCATAAAAGACATTGAAGAACATTGTGTACTATTTTCAGATCTTTATTCATTACAGGTACATAGTTATGATTATTTCAAGTTAGAGTTGTTGACTAATCCAAAATTAGTCATGTGAGACTAAAGTAAAGTTTGATGAAAATGCTAGTCACTTGTTGTTAAAGTTAAGGAAGGTTTCCAGGTATGTGATCATATTCACCAGGTCTATTACGAGTTAGAAATCAGATTTGGATGATGAAATTGATGAGGGATTTTGGTTGATGTACATGTTGGGTACATGGTTGAGACAAGTAGTTGATGAGTTGGCACATACATGAGGTGTATAGTTGATGATGTTGATACATCTTGATGAGTCATAGTTGATGAGTATTTGATGCATGATTGGTAGATACTTGGTACATGGTTGGAGGCACTTGTTAGTAGTATTTTTGACACATGGTTTATGGATGATGTAACATACTAGTCTTGGTATATTATTAGAAACACATACTGATCTTGGTGATGATTATGAGTTGTTGTGTTATGCTTGGTTGATGCACATCTTGGTGATATTGTGCATATGGTTGAGTGTTGTCTTGGTGAGTAGATCTGATTTGGTTGATAATATTGATGAGACAGTTTGTTGTGATAGGTTGTTTGGACATGTTATTGTGACAGATTATTTGTACAGGTTTGGTGCATGGTTGATGCATTTTTTTATGGTATAGGTTGAGGTACAGGTTGATGTATGGTACATGTTGGCACAAGTTATTGGTACATGTTGTTATAGGTTGTTTGGTGCAAGTTTATTGGTACATGTTTACAATAATATATCTCACAATGATAGTGTGACAGTGGTTCCATCATTCTACTTATATTTCAGGGTGGTTGGACGAGGCAAGGACATGTGGTTGTAGCCACCTTCCGGTTGTATCTGGAGAACATAGGGGGTTGTAGCCTCCTTCTGGTTGTAGCCAAAGAATTGGGGAGTTGGATCTTCCCTGAGGTTGTATCATGAGAAACTAGGGGGTTGGATCCTCCTTCGAGTTGCAACTGGAAAACAAAGGAAGTTGGTGCTTCCAATGAATGTAATTCTTAAAGACATATAAGAAAAAACATTATGTGGTTTTCTCCCGCTTTGGGTTTCCACGTAAAAACACTGGTGTACTGTGTATGTGTATGATTTATTATTTGTTCATTGTTTATTTACTCTACAACTATTGGATGATAATGCTACATTGATATAACACTTGCATTTTATGGTTTAAGAGGATTAAATTTCTCTATTGCTGATTCACCCCCCTCTAATTAATCCAACAATTGGTATTAGAGTCGGTTCCTTCAGGAAACAATTTAACCACTGGATGAAGATCATGGATTATTCTGACAATGGAGTACCATTTTTTAATGGCCAGGATGGTTTAAATATGAGCTATGGAGTGGAAGGACGAATTTGTTTTTACAAGCACAGGGGTATTATATTTGGCTATCAATCATTACAAGATATGATAGTTCAAAAAGGGAAAAGACTGCAGCCAAGAAGGAATTGAAGAAGAATAAACAAATAGCAATGGATTTCATTTGGGAAGGATTACCTAATTCGGTAAGAGAAAAGGTTGGTAAATGTTCATCAGCCAAAGAAATTTGGGATAAGTTACATGATATATATTCTTCACCCATCACATATTTAGAAAATTCCAAAGAAGATGTAGGTATAGATCAAGAAGAAATATATTCACCATGTCAAACAGATTCAGAAGATGAAGAATACATAATCAACAAAGGTATGTTGTTTTTATTTAATTGTGAAAAACACAGACATCTTGAAATAGAATGCCATGAAAGAAATGAGATAGAAAAACTAATTGAAAAATAAGACAATTATGAAGAAGAATTGATAAGTGCTTTTGATGAACTAAGAAAAGAAACAGAAGAAAACAAGTCACTCAAGAAAGAATTGATGAAACAAAAGGAAAGTGCTCACATTTTTTAAGAATCCCAACAGGTCATCAAGAACTTAAGAACTCAGCTAGAAGAAGCCAGAAAGATTGAAGAAAGTCTTAAATATCAAATGCAGTATTTGGAATCCAACATAGCAGTACAGAAGGAAGAAGCATAAATGAGAGAAAATATATTGGCAAATCATCTTAAGGAAAGAACTAACGATCTAAACCAGCTTGAGACGGAGTTTGGTCAAGAATAGAAAGGACTTGAACAAGAAATAATCACATTAAAAATCCATCTTGAAGAAGTGAAAATAATAGAAGAAGTCATGAAGTCTCAAACAATGAAAAAAGAAGAAGAGGTTGAGAAGCTTAAAGAAGAAGTTGTCACATTGAGAAGTAAAATCGTCAAGCTCAACAAGAATGTTGAAGAGACAAAAACATCCACATCAGTTATAGAGAATGAAAAGAAGCACTCTAGGTTGCTAGAAAAGAAGAATGAGGAAAATAGAAAGAGTTATGCAAAATTACCCAAAGGAAGGAATCATGGTCAACCATAATCTAAGAAAACTATTAAATATACATCTTGAAGAAGACCATCCATGTTCAAGCCACAAAGAAGCTTTAATCACGATCATGATCAGTCAAGGAACAAATTCAAAAGCACTACGCCAAAAATAATATCATTCACTCCCAAGTATGCAAATTTCTTTTATGGTCATTGTTGTTATTGTACTAATTTTGGACATAAGGTTGTAGATTGCAGGGACTATAAAAATGTTCAAGCAATAAATGCCTATGTGGCCCCACGTAACATTGAATGTTACAAATGTCATAACTATAGACACATATCTAGTGATTGTAGAATCATGATCGATAATTCCATGAAAGAGAACACTGATATCAGATATAATAAAGTATGGATAAGAAAACACAAAGAACAGGTGAACAAATACCAAGTCCCATAGATCCAAGATTGATAATAAAATGAGATGAATAAAATTCTATAGAGAAAAAGAAAGATGTCAGATACAGAAAGGTTTGGAAAATAACTGAAAGAAAAGAAGGACAAGTAAATAAGGAACATGTTCAAGATATTGTACTTTCAAGCATTGTAGTGAAAAATGAATCCACAGACAGAAAGAAAGAAGTTAGAGCTCAGAGAGATGATGAATCTACCAATGAAGATGATGATGAATACACATCAAAGCAGAAATTTTTCTGATCCATCCAGATTAGAGACTCCCAGGTAACATGAATATTAGACAGGGGGGAGTCTACATGATAGTTGTGACAAACCAAAGAACCATATTTTGAGCATCTTGCAGAGTTTGACTAAACATATCCAGAGCAATCGGTTAGCAGAAGTACAGTTTGATAGTTGTAGTAGTGAAGACTTCATGATGGTATAGTAATAAATGGGTCAGCATTATGGACAGTTATGCAGTAGAGTCTTGGACAATATGGACATAGATGGATTTGTAAGAACACTTAGCAGTTTTGGACAGATATATGACAATGGACGAGAGCATGGATTCGTAGATTGGTTTAGAGAGTGGTTCACAGACAAAGGAACATTATGGATGTTAATTGCACAAGAAATGGCTTGAACAATGCTAATGGATTCCAAATTAATAGATATTTTTTGGACACATGTAGTGCATACAAAATTTCACATTCAAAATAGAGTAATTCTCAGAAAAAACAATGAAAAAAATCCCTACAATCTATGGAAAGGAATACCAACAAATGTGAAGCACTTCAGAATATTTGGAAGCAAATGCTACATCAAAAGAAAAGATGAAAAAATGGGAAAGTTTGACTCTCGTGTGGACAAAGGAGTACTTGTTGGCTACTCAAGTACAAGGAAAACATACAAGTGTTACAATCTAAGATTGAACAAAGTTGTGGAAAGCATCAATGTAACAATTGATGAAACAGGTGGACGAGAATCAAAGGAAGAATAAAATGAATCAGTGGAACAACTTTACGAAGAAGAAGCAAAAGATGAATAAGAAGTAGAAGAGGAAGATGAAGAATATCAGACAGAAGTAGAAGATCAAGTTCATCAAGTGCCTCCAAAGACACCTAGCAAACGAATACAAAAGAATCATCATTTAGATCAGATTATTAGAAACAAGGATGTAGAAGTTGAGACTAGAAGAAGAATCCATTCACCAGAACAAATGCACCTAGCATGCTTATCTACGATTGAACCAAACGGTTTTGAAGAGGCCAGCGAGTATGAATTATGGAATAAGGCCATGGATGAAGAATTAGATCAAATAGAGAAGAATGACCCTTGGGAATTGGTTCCAAGACCAAAGAATAAGAATGTGATTGGCACAAAGTGGATTTTCAGAAATAAATTGAATGAAGATGGACATGTTGCAAGGAACAAAGCTAGATTGGTATGTCAAGGATACGCACAGGTTGAAGGAATCAAATTTGAAAAGACATTTTCCCCAGTTGCCAAAATGGAAGCAATTCAATTTATTTTAGCTTATGCATGCTCAAAGAATATTAAAGTGTATCATATGGATGTGAAATCGTCTTTTCTAAATGGGGAACTTGAAGAATAAGTCTACATTGAACAACCAGAAGGATTTTAGTTGTCAAAGAACACAGATTACGTGTGAAAATTGAAGAAGGCCTTGTATGGTCTAAAACAAACTCCTAGAGCATGCTACTCTAGACTAGATAAATATTAACAACAGGCAGGGTTCAGAAAAGAAAGTGCAAACAACAACCTCTACATCAAGGTAACTCAAGATAATATTTTATTAATTGAATTTTATGTTGATGATATTATTTTTTGAAGTAATGATGATAAGTTAAGCCATAAATGTTTAAAGGATATGTAGAATGAATTTTAAATGTCATTACTTGGAGAACTATCCTTCTTGTTGGGTCTTCAGATACGTCAAAGCAACCAAGGAATTTTTATTTCTCAAACTAAATATATCAGAGAAATGTTAAAGAGGTTCGGAATAGAAGATTGAAAACTAGTGACCACTCCTATGTAAACCAGTTGCAAGTTGAGAAAATATGATGATTCAAAGTCTACAAACCATACGCAATACACGTCAATGATTGATAGCTTACTATATGTGACAACATCCAGACCAGATGTAATGCAGGCAGTTAGATAGGTGGCATGATTTCAAGCAGCACCAAAGGAATCACATGTATTAGCAGTGAAGAGGATTTTCATATATCTCAAAGGAACATAAGAGTTTGGATTATGGTATCCAAAAGGAAAGGATCTATCACTTATTTCTTACACAGATGCAGATTGGGCAGGTTGCATTGATGACCGATGAAGCACTAGTGGAGAAGCATTATAATTGGGTGAGTGTTTAGTATCTTGGCTAAGCAAGAAACAATCATCGATATCTGTATCTACAACCGAAGAAAAGTATATTGCAACATCAAGATGTTGTACTCAAGTTCTATGGATGAAACAAACTTTGAAATATATATAGGTTGAGTATGATGAGCCCATTCCAATTTATTGTAATAATACAAGCGCCATCAGTATCTCAAATAACCCAGTGATGCAGTCCAAGACGAAACACATTCCAATAAAATATCACTTTCTATGGGAACAGGTTGCAAAGAAGAACATCAGAGTTGAATATGTGGGCATAAAAGAACAAGTGGAAAACATCTTTACAAAACCGCTTCCAAGGGAAGCCTTTGAGTATCTTCGCGAGAGACTCGGTGAAATTTCTACTCCAAGATGAATTCTTCTAAATTCTTATCTTATATGTCTTAGATTTACACGAGGAAGCATCATAAAGAGGACAGTTCAAGTTGGGAGATCAGTTTCAGGAAGATTTCAGTCAGGGGGAGCAACCCCAGATGGAAAGATACATTTTCCATTGATGACAAAGGGGGAGATATTTATCATATGCAAAGGTAAATTCTTGGAAAAAGAGCATAGAGGCATGGTTTCAGGGGGAGTGATGGTTATAGGGGGAGCATGAGTGATATGACTTTAGTATTGCATCAGAGTGTTTCCATCAATGCCAAAGGGGGATATTGTTGATTATTTGGCTTGGTTGTCATTGATGTCAACCCTTGAAGAAAGTTTGGTAATGAATTTTGGTAGCACAAAGGTTTCGGTAATGGACCCAAGTTTGTTTGATGTATAATGGTATAATTTTTAATATATTTGAAGGTAATACTATTCTATATGGATAGTACATGTCATGCCATTTCTCTTGGTATGTGGAACATCACATAACTCCTCATGGTTAGAGAGTTATGGCCAAGTGAAGTTGGAGAACCCTCATGAGTCATCTAGAAGCCCCAAAAGGTCAAAGTAGTCAAAGTGGTTGCAAAGAAGAAATTATTTAAATAATAAAGTGAAYTGATGAGTGTAATATAAGTTAAAGTGGATACAAAATATATTTTTTAAATAATAAAGTTAATGGAGAAATTACTAAGTGGACAAGTGGTTAGAAGTGGGTTAGCCCTAAAATAAGGAAAGTGATTTAAGATGGTTAGAAGGTAACCCCTTGAGGAATAATAAAGTGAAGTGATGAGTGTACTATAAGTCAAAGTGGATAAAAAAAAAATTATTTAAATAATAAAGTTAATGGAGAAATTAATAAGTGGACAAGTGGTTAGAAGTGGGTTAGCCCTAAAATAAGGAAAATGGTTTAAGATGGTTAGAATGTAACCCCTTGAGGAAGCTACATAAAAGTATAAATAAGAGGCAAGGGTCTCTCATTTTCATAACAGTTGAGCATATTGAATATCTACAAGTGGTTGGGGTAACCAAAGGATATATAAGGTGAATTTCATAGGGAATGTGAAGTAAAGAAGGCCAAAATTCAAGGGAGGATAAATTATTTTGATGATGCTTTCTAAGATATGTTATTTACAGGTCATCTCACCATTTTCGCAATAACTTTTTTTCTAGATTGATTCAGACTACGAAATATAGATTCCGTTGAGGAAACATATCCAAGTAGCTTTGATAAAAAATTCATCTTGTGGGTCATTGTATTTTTGGAGTTCCACTCCGTGGAAAATAGGGTATGTGGCTAGTCCTGAAACTAGTCTAAAACAAGTGTTTCGGGTAAAAACATCATAACTTATTCATAACATATCCAAAATCTATAAGACCAATTGTATTGGTTAGAGTAAATTCTTCAGTATTTTGTGTACCATTTTCATAACCATACAACAAATATTCCATGTGGGGCACGCTCTACAAGCTCGCTCTCTAGAATAAGCCAGAATTCAACAAGGTATGTCATTTTTGCTATAACTCTTTTTCTAAGAGGTTCCAAGCAGTGAAACCTGGAGGAATTCCATAAAAAAACTAAAGAAAATTGTGTACTATTTTTAGATCTTTATTCATTACTGGTACATAGTTATGATTATTTCAAGTTAGGATTGTTGACTAATCCAAAATTAATCATGTGAGACTAAAGTAAAGTTTGATGAAAATGCTAGTCTCTTGTTGTTAAAGTTAAGGAAGGTTTGCAGGTATGTGATCATATACACCATGTCTATTACATAGTTATAAATCATATTTGGATGATGAAATTGATGAGGGTTTTTGGTTGAGGTACATGTTGGGTAAATGGTTGAGACAAGTAGTTGATGAGTTGGAACATACATGAGGTGTATAGTTGATGAAGTTGGTACATATTGATGAGTCATAGTTGATGAGTACTTGATGCATAATTGATACATACTTGGTACATGGTTGGAGACACTTGTTAGTAGTATTGTTGACACATGGTTTATGGATGATGTAGTATACTAGTCTTGGTATATTATTAGAAACACGTATTAATCTTGGTGATGATTATGAGTTGTTGTGTTATGCTTGGTTGATGCACATCTTGGTGATATTGTGCATATGCTTGAGAGTTGTCTTGGTGATTTATCTTGGTGAGTAGATTTGATTTGGTTGATAAGATTGATGAGACAGGTTGTTGTTATAGGTTGTTTGGACAACTTATTATGACAGGTTATTTGTACAAGTTTGGTGCATGGTTGATGCATTTGTTTATGGTACAGGTTGAGGTACAAGTTTATGTATGGTACATGTTGGCACATGTTATTGGTACCTGTTGTTATAGGTTGTTTGGTGCAGGTTGATTGGTATAGGTTTGCAACATTATATCTCACACTGATAGTGTGACAGTGGTTCCATCATTCGACTTATATTTCAGGGCGGTTGGACAAGGAAAGGATAGGTGGTTGTAGCCACCTTTCGGTTGTAGCTGGAAAACATAGGGGGTTGTAGCTAGAGAATTGGGGAGTTGGAGCTTCCCTCAGGTTGTATCATGAGAAACTAGGGGGTTGGAGCCTCCTTCCGGTTGCAACTGGAAAACAAAGGAAGTTGGTGCTTCTAATGAATGTAATTCTTAAAGACATATAAGAAAAATCATTATGTGGTTTTATCCCACTTTAGGGTTCCATGTAAAAACATTGGTGTACTATGTACTATGTGTATGATTGTTCATTTGTTCATTGTTTATTTACTCAACAACTATTGGATGATAATGCTACATTGATATAACACTTTCATTTTATGGTTAAAAAGGATTAAATTTCTCTATTACTGATTTACCCCCCCTCTCAATAATCCAACACTCTCATATTGCATGGGCTCTCAGCCAAGTGATTAAGGGTGGTTGCAAATAATTTTTTGTGGGGGAGATCATAGAAAAAAAAAATTGATGATATGAAACATCACCTATGCTCAACCTCGATGCTCGCATTACCCAAGATACAACAACCATTTGAGATTGAGACTGGCGCTTACGATTAGGTTTTTGGTTCTATTGTCACTCGACGGGGTCATCCTGTGGCCTATCATAGTGAGGCACTCTTAGATGTCATCCGTAATTACCCCACCTATGACAAAGAAATGTATTCCATTTTACAATCCCATTTCCAATGGAAGAATTACATTCTAGGGAAGGAGACAATCATCCATATGGATCACAATCCTCTGCAATTCATGTAGACATAAGGCAAATTGCAAAATGATTTCCATCAAAAGTGGTCCACATACTTGCAACATTTTCACCTCAACATTAATTATAAGAAAGGGAACACCAATCATGTCACTCACTGTCTTAGTCGACCTCCAATTGCATCACTTACCATGATGCTTGACTCTTGCAGGCATGAGACCTCTAGGTGGTCCCAACTCTATGAAAATGATCCTGAGTTCGCTACAACCTACCAGATGTTGGGAACAATCATGACTATTGTCAACTTCCATATTCAAGATGGATTTATATGCCATCTAGGTAATCTCTATGTTCCTTCAAGCGAGCGTACGAAGTATATTTTGGAAGCCCAATATAGTCGGGTGGAAGGACACTTTGGCATGGAGAAGAAAATGGTAGTACTATAGAAGTATTTCTATTAGCCGAAGATTCGACATGATGTTAGTAAGTATATCATATCCTACATTTCCTGCTCCATTTCCAAGGCAACCATTAAAAAATAAGGAATGTACACCCCTCTGCCTACTCTCGACGGGTCGTTGGAATCCTTCTCGATGGACTACATGTTAGGTATCCCCTCCACCAACATGGAAATGACTATGTATTCATGGTTTTTTATTGATTCTCTAAGATGGCCATTTTGATTGCCTGGAAGAAGAGTATCATAGTCGAGTCCATCGCCAAGCTCTTCTTTGAGCGTGTATGGGTAGACTTCAGACTACCACAAACCATCATATCGAATTAGGATAATAAATTCTTGAACACATTCTGGTTGAGCCTCATGTCCTTGTTGGAAAGCAAGATCACTAGATCCACTACCTTCCACACTCAGACTAATGGATAGACAAAGGTCATCAATAGGATGATTGTTCACTTCCTATGTATGTACAAATCGAAGAATCCACACACAGGGGATGAGATCCTTCCTTATGTCCAACACAGCTACAATAGAGCACTCAATATCTCGACCAACCACAACCATTTTCAGGTGGGCCTGGGTTTTCAACCATTGGGTCCCATTAATGTAGCATTGTCCCTTGCATCCACACAGGAAGAATCTTCCCATGCCCAATCAAAGGCTGAAAATGCCACCAAATTCATTGGACGGATTCAACACATCCACCAACAGGTCCATGATATTTTGTAGAAATCCAAAGATAAGTACAAGCATGACCATGATCAACATCGGGTTCCCCACAAGTTTTAGGTAGGTGACAAGGTTTGGTTGCATTTGCCAAAATATCACTTTACAGGACCCCACCGGAAGCTACGGTCACTTTGCTATGGACCTTACAATATCGCCAAGGTTGTCGGTGACAATTATTTTGAGTTAAGTATTCCTCCCTTCCTTGGATTACACCGAGTATTCAATGTGGACCTCCTTCGCCATATTTTTCACCACTATTAGACACATAAAATGTGGAAGAGCAACTAACACCTACAAAGCTCAACCATGAATACATGAAATAGGAAACCATTGATTAGATTATGGACATATAGTTTAAGGGAACCCACAAAAAAAATATCCAACTCTATCGAGTTGTCAAAGTAGGGAAACTACCACACCAAGGAAAGTGGCTCGCCAAGCATCAAGTTCAACAAAAGTTTCCCCATTTGATGGGGGCACTCAATGCAATGGATACCATTGCTTCCTAGGGTCGGGCGACTGGTGTAGTTGGACATCAGTGGCCACCCACCTATTCCACCGGCTTAACATACAATTTCCATTTTGGGAGTTTTCCTATAGTTTTTTGGGTCCCAAACTTTTAGGGTCGTTTTGAGGCCCTAAATGACATTTTTTTGACATGGCAGTGACCAATAGATGCCAAAGGCCTGTATTAGGCCATTTAGAATGTGTACTCCTCGACTAGACCTTTCTGACAAGGTATCTAGTTCCCCAAACAAAGATCATATGCAAAACTTTTGGTGTTTCATCTTTTGGGGTTAGGGTTTTGGATATTTAAAGTTTTCTCATTTATGTTTTATGTTAAAAAGGCCTTTGGAGCCTCATTGTAACCATCTTCTTACGAATACGCATAGCCATCACATCTCTTCTCAGAGATAAGCTACCACCATTTTGGCAAGTTTATTACACTCTATATTTTCTTTTACAGTCTGTGCATATTTCAGTCTTTAATAGAAATTGAGTATTATTGTATCTTTGTGTTTCTGTCTTATTTTTGTGCTTCATTTCGTTCCCTCGTAAATATGGATCACTTTCACTCCTTATCACTCTTTCCATTCACTTTTTTTGACATTTTCAGCAACAACTAATCCATTCGAGTGAGACATATGACAATGTCATGATGCACCCATTTCATAGGTCATTCATTCAATATTTTTGGATTTCAAGAGTCTTTTTGTAATTTACTTGGCCAAAGTGTGACCTGTTAGCCCACAAGTAAGTATTGTGATGAATCAGTTGTTGTTCACCCAACATGATCATACAAGGTAACAATTCACCCAACATTATCATCCGTGGTGAACAAGAATTGGGGCTCAGATGCAGATAAAATTCTCGTCAATGGCTGAAATGCTCAGTCAACTCTCTATCCCTTTGTAAGGGGGGGGCGTTGGAAACTCCTCATTCATGAGTGAGCATAAAAAGGAGGAGGAAGGAGGCCTTGGTGAACCATCATAATAAGTGAACATGTGTAATATTTGTTGCTTGACATTGTTCAGTACTGACCACACTAAGGGACAAGCCCTAAAGTGAAGGATGGGAACATTTCAGGCAGTGTGTTCCAATTTTTTTCCTTGAACCAAATCATGGGGGAATCACCTTGTTGACCAATATATTATCACATTCATTCATATTGGGGGTTTTAAACTGTGAAAAATAAATTCAATATATTATAGGTATTGGGGGGGGATGTGAGGTCTCAAGGGGTTTATAGGTATTAAGGGGTATCTAGTGAAAATAGGGGTTTATTTTATTGGAAGGATGTATTGGGAAGGGGGTTCAACAAAAGGATGTTGGAAGGTATTTACCAATATCTAGTGAAATTAGGGGTAATATTTAATATCCCACGAACAAAGGAGCTATATCACGAGTTCATTGAGTGAATACCCCATGAACCAAACATCCAATGGACCATTGACTAAACTGACACTCTTTGAAAGGACTATGTCTAGGTTTTCAGCCACCCCCATAAGGTACATCTTTCACCTATCAGCCTCTATAACTATCCAAGAATACACTCAAAAATGGAGAAAAACACTTGATAGATTATTGAGCTACATGCGTCATGGGATCAGGATTTCATAAAAAGCCAAGGTCATGGGTGGCCAAGAAGGCCCACTTGGAGACTTGGGATCTCATAAATGATAGAATCATCTAGTTTTGAGTAGGCTCATGATAGATAATACCTAAAATATACCCTAAAATGGGGAACCAAAACTAATGTAGGTTACCCTTTTCCTGGCCCTCCCTCCTTATGTTAACAATGTAGCCTCAACACCTTTGTATGAAATCTCATCCATTGATGATGAACATGTTGTTATTTTTGAAACATATTTCTTTACAGATAAATCTATGTAATCATGGTCAATTTCCATCCAATTGTCATATTTTAGAAAGGATAAAGCCTTCTCGTCCAAATCTTCGACTATTGAGTCAGGCGTGGAATACATAAGTTTGGTCATGTCCTTGCCTACAGTGAAGGCCACCTATCAAGCCATTTAGATTTCTACCGCAGACTGTAATCATGATCTCCACCCGCGGGAGGAGTATTATTTGTTCTCTTTTCCTATTTGGGCCTTCAACGCCCTCCCAACCAGAATGACTTTCTAGAAATGGTTTTTCCTTCTTATGAGGCTATTCTTGAGGAAATGACCGATAAAGAGAGACCCTCGGATGACATGCACCATAGGTCTTATTTTATCCTAGATTTGGATATGTTGGATGTTGGAGAAGATAAGTTCATTCTACATGGATAATTTTATTGCTATAAAGCTCTTGTCCTAACCAATAAGGTGTACATGGAGGGTAATATGGAAAATATTTCTAAGATGATACTAGTCGATATTTCTTCAAATCCTGACATCATTGAGAATGTAATGATATGACTTTATTGTTCCCCTTGTGAGGTTAAGTTATACACAACTCTTTTTAAGGTATATTGTGATGTTTTTCCTTGGTCCTATAAAACGATTCCATGCATTGATCCCTCAATTTTCGAACATGCGATCAAAATGTATGAAAACACAAGACCAATTTGACAAAGGTTATGACACGTAAATCCTAAGAAAGTGGCTACTAACAAGGAAAATTATTAAAAGTTACTAAATGCATACTTTATCTACCCCGTCCCCTTAACTGAATGGGTCTCAAACCTAGTTCTTGTATATTAGAAGCAGGAGATGATCCACATATGTACTTACTTTTGAGATCTAATAAGGCTTGTCCTAAGGATAATTATCCCACACCTTTCATTGATCAGATAATCATTGAGTGTGATGAAAGAAAGATATTTTCCTTCATGGATGGATTTCTGGTTATAATCAGATTTAGATTCTCCCTGAAGATCAACACAAGAATGCTTTTATTTGTTCTTGGTGAACTTTTTCTTATAGGAAAATGTCGATTGGTATCCAAAATGTTGGAGCCATGTTCCAATGAACCATATTGTATGTCGTTTATGATATCAAGCACATTGTAGAAGCATGTCTGGATGGTTTGTACATTAAAGAAAAATAAAATTAGCTTCATATTTAAAATCAAATTTCAAATTTCTATCAACTCTTTCATATTGGGATGAGAAATTACAAGGTCAATGATGTCATTCCCATGGATGTTTGTCATCTATTGTTGGTTAGACCATGGAAATATGATAGAAACGTGAGTCATGATGGGATAAAGAACATGTACACCCTGGAAAAAAATGGTAGGACGCACATGTTGTTGCCGATTAAGGATAATAATATTTCATCTTTATATCCTCCTATTTTAAATTCAACTAAACATTGTTTAGTGACATTTACTTGATGCCCTTTTTGTAGCCACGAAACTCTGTATGGGCTTGGATGTGCAACAGTCTCCAGCTCCAGCTTTTCTACCATCTCTGTAGATACGAGATTGTCTATGCTACCGCTGTCCACTATGACTTTGCATACTCTATCCTTAGTTTTGCAAGCAGTCTGAAACAGACTGTTTCTTTGGGCTGGGTTCTCTAGTTCCTTCTCTGGTTTCAAGAGAACTTTCCTCATCATTAAGTATCTTTCGCCCTTAGCGTCCTCTGCCTCGACATTCCGTCCTTGAGCTTCAGCAATGTGAGTTTCACCACCATCTTTCTTCCTATCTGGACACTCATAGGATTTATGTCCAATTTTTCCACAGACAAAGCATTTCACTTCACCTCCTCTGCCTCTTCCTCTTCCTCTATCTTGAGGAAAAGTATTTTTATCAGCATACTGCCTTCCCTGTGAGATTCCTCCTCTCTCAGGTTGAGGTTGAGGTTTCTTATCCTCTTCTTTAGGTCTCTGAATTCTGTCTTGGGAAATCATCTTGCCTCTGCTTTGACTTCTACCTTGGCCTCTTTGACCTTGCTTTCGGCTTAGCTTCTCTTCAGCTTTCAGAGCTATCTGATAAGCATCTTCCACATTTCGAATGGTCACCATGCTCATCTCATCTTGAATGTCATATCGCAAACCATTCATGTACCTAGCAACTTTTTCATCATCGCTTTCCCGATGACCTGCTCTAATGTTTATCCTGTAGAATTCTTTAGTGTATTCTTTCACTGACATTAGCTTCTGTCTCAAATTATGCATCCTTCGAAACAGAGTGATTTGATAATCTCTAGGTATGAATTTGGCTTTCATTTTTGCAACCATTCTATCCCAGCTCTTGATTTTCTGCTTGCCTTTGCAACGTCTGTCAGCCTGCAATTCATCCCACCACAACACTGCATGCCCTTTAAGTCTAGTAATGACATGTTTTACTTTCTTGTCTTCCTCAACATCCTCATATTCAAAGTATTTGTCTAGAGCTCTAATCCAGTCTAGAAGTTCTTCAACATTCAAGTTGTCTTCGTACACTGGAATGTCCATTTTTCCCCTAGCACCTATCCTTGCAACAACCTTGAATAGGCATTCTTCTATAGCATCTTCAACTGCAACTTCTTCTCCTTTGTTTCCAACTTCATTTTCACTTTCTGCTTCACTGATATCCCCATCGTCAATTGTGCACCTCTGTGTTGTCTCCATAGCATCAAGACTGGCACGTAATTTGTGCATTTCTCTTTCCACTTCTGGATCAGGTATTTGCCTGTCTCTTCTTCTTGGCGGCATGGCTGTAAAATTCTCCCTTCCTCTCTCTGCTACAAAAAGAAAAGAATTTGTTCTGGGCTCTGATACAACAACTGGTGCAGACCCTCTGCCCTTGGGCTGAGATCATCATTGGATCTTTTCCAAACCACACCAAGAGTTAATTAAACCCTTCGTTTAAGCCTGCGAAAGATTTCAGGCTTTGCGAGTTGGAGGTTCTCGACGTAATGCCACAACTCTTGCAATCACCAAAATGGAAAATGTCAATGACGGTTGACCGCTCCAATGCGACCAACACATGCCACCTGTTACCCACTAGTTTCGGCTTTCGGGACTTCGAGCGAATAGCCAACAGTCGTTCCTCCTCCCTTATGATTCCCTGAACTCCGAAATTTTTCCTTTGGCGAGATCGACGGCTGTGAGCCTCCCTTGATCTAATGGCTCATATCTTTTTGGGATTTCGCGTATCGGGAGTCTGCGACTCTCGACCCCAAATCACTTGGCACGCCAATCCCTGAATTCCCGAAATAGATAAATTCATGTGCAAGATCAACATCTCTCATTGACTCTCATCCAACGGCCATTACTCCTCCTAAGCTTTTGAACGCTAAAAGACACTCGGTCTTAACTTCCTCACAGATCTGCGAGATCCAACGGTTCTCGGAATTTCGACACTTTTCCACAAAGTGTTTCCACCGTTCAATTCCACACCTGATAATCCCTTTCACGATTCGAGAATTAGAGTAACCAAGGGTTTTGGCCTGCACTCCAAACTTACGAATCCCGAATTCCCAAAATGATCTAACAGCTCAAACTGACCATGATCAACGACCCACATTGATTCTTGATATCAGGGTGGTGGGTTCATCCAACTCCTAATCGCCTTGCAGCTCCACTGGATCCTACGGTCCTCACGATTTCGTGAATTCTCCATGGAGAATTCTGACCACCCAATTCACTTCTCAATGACTTCTACCCAAATGACTAGGTGTTCTCCCTCCTGAACTTGATTTCTATGAGACGATTTTCGACCTTCGTCTCCCTTCGACCGCTTCAAGGGTTAAATCCCTCCTGAGCATTCACTTGCAAACTCAAGCTTCCAAAAGGATCCCTGCTCGCACTCCTTGCAGCAAACATTTAAATAACCTCTGGTTATTTGAGTCTTCGACCCTGTGCACTCTTTGCAACAGTAGTCCTTCAACTTTTCCCTTGGTTGATAAGTTCAAAGATTTCAACCAGCCTGCGCACACCTTGCACGACTCTGTGCTTCACCTACACTTCTGCTGGTATGAGAACAACGATATCTCTCCTGAGCTTTCTGAGATAAAACTCAGACCCTCGTCAACGCACACCTTGTGGACGTTCATTGCAGTCCTTGTAGGAAATCTCAGGGAGAGAAACAATTGAAACTCATTCTTCCTCTTTCAGGGACTTCATACATTCAACATGAAATCATACACACAATACAGCATTGGAATAAATGCATAACAGAGAAACAAAACAATTGTAAACATACCATTTAACTAATGTAAAAAGTAAGCATCATAACACCATGAAAATTGAGTCAAAGTTTCATATATTAACTTAAGTGCTCTTGTACATGGGTTCTTCTCTACAGCTCTCTGCTACAGCTCTACCAGCTTATCCAATCTGAACGATGATAATCATCTATTGATACAAGGGTGAGGGTGTCTATCATCCGTTTTCCCTCCTACGCTTCTAAACTATCTAATATAACATTCATATCTACCTACTTTACATTAATAGACTTGAATGCTTATTACATCCAGCAGATGAGAGTAATTTCTCCATATCTGTTCATATCTCCAAAACATAAATGTAAGTACGCTTCTCCTAGCTATTACATTAATGCTTCAGATTTCAAAATTCAAAACGTTTTCATAAAAACGTGTCCTTTTTTCTCATTTGCACGTCCAGCTGTTCCTTTGGCTAGGCACGTGCTTTGGCCTTGTACGATGCTCCTGTATCAGTCAACAATCATGCACTACTTTATCTTGTCATGACTTTGATGGAGGAAATTGGTATTGGAATATCTAGCATCTTTAAATATCACCTCCTATTTTCAATTTAACCTGAGTTAGTTTTATTGTAGTATAATATCAGTGTTTAATTATGTCAAAGTTAGGTAAAATTAGCTTTGAAGAAAGGAAAAAACGATTGTATTTGTTTGTATTTAATTGAATAGATGAAAGGAAAATAAATAAATTGATACGGTTAACAAAACTTAAGGTAGTGTTAATTAAACAAGATCATTTCCTTAAAGACTTGACATTTAAAGTTATACAAAGTAAAATTCATTCATAGTCGTTGAAGGATGGTGTGGTCATGCCCTTAGTCAAGACATGTTCTGAGATGAACATTTCCATATATGTTGTTTCCGTTTACTAACATGAAATAATGGTGTAGGAGCTTATAAATGAAATAAATATATTACTAAGTAGTGGTTTTAATGTACAAGGTCATTAAAGTTTATATATGTTCAACGAACAGTAATGTGGACACTATATCATGAGAAAGTGGGTGAAGCAATCATAGAAACCTTCAAATCAAAGTGAAACTATTGTGGAAGATATGGGTAGAGCTCATAGAATCCATGCATTTGTTCATGATGGGTAAGTTGAACATCGGTCATTATTGCTTGAGACCACATGTAAATTCAATAATATTATTATTTCTATTTTGATTAACCCTGGTGCTACTAAAAGTTTTAATTTTCCTAATGCTTTAGTAAGATGTGGTCTGGAAGCAACAGAGCAAAGAGATTTTGCTAAGGTTGAAATGGCTTTAGGATGTACTCAGAATGTGGGTCCCTTGGCACAAGGGTGTATTTTAGAATTAGGAGTATGTACTACTTATATAAGTCTTTATGTAATTGCTCTTGGGTTTTATGATTTAATCATAGGAATGGATTGGATTGAAACTCATTGGGTTGTTTTGGATTGTCGAGGCAAGGTTATACATTTTCTGTATAATGTAAGACATTCTATGCTTCTTCATGGGAAGAAGAGATCTGTGTCATTGAGATTCATTTCATCTCAGCAAATGAAGTAGAGTTTAATGAAGGGTTGCAAAATGTTTATGATTACAACTCTAAATGAAGGAGATATATTATCTTTGGAAACATATCCAATTATTTCAAATTTCCCTAATGTGTTTTTCCAAATGAGTTGCAAGGACTATCTCCAAAGTGAGAAATTGATTTTTCTATTGAACTTGGACATGGGAAAAAACCAGTTTCCAAGCCTCCTTACTGCATGACTACACCCGAGTTACGTGAATTATAGGTGCAACTTGAGGAATTGTTGGATTTGGGCATGATTAGACCCAGTGTTTCTCCTTGGGGTGCATCAATATGTTTTGTGAAAAGAAGGATGGATATATGCACTTGTGCATTGATTAAAGGAAATTGAACCAAGTGACAGTTAGAAAACAATATCATTCACTTGGGATTGATGATCTTTTTTTATCAAATGAAAGGATTTGTGGTATTTTCTAATATTTATTTATGATTTGGATACCACCAATTGAGAGATAAGGAGGAGGATATTCCGAAAATTTATTTTTAGGATTGCTTTGGGCATTATGATTTTGTGGTAGTCCCTTTTGGATTAACCAATATCCCTAGTGTATTTATGAGTTTTATGAATGGAGCATTTAGGAATTACTTGGATAAGTTTGTACAAGTATTTCTAGATGATATTTTCATTTATTCTAGAACTCATGAGGAGCATGAAGAGCATTTGAGATTAGTTTTAAAATGTTTGAGGGAGAACAAATTATATTCCAAGCTATCAAAATGTTCTTTCTTCCAATCATAAATCCACTATCCGGGTCATATTATTTCTCTTTAAGGCATTGTAGTGGATCATGAAAAAGTTGAAGCTATTATTGAATGACCAGCACCAACAAATGTGCATGAGGTGCACATTTTTATGGGTATGAATCACTACTATAGAAGATTTGTGCAGGGGTTTTCCCAAATTGCTAACCCAATTGCTTCCTTAATTAAGAAAGGAGCAAGATTTGTATGGAGCAAGGAATGTGATCAATCTTTTGCTAAGCTTAAAAAATTGTTGACATCAACAACAATGTTGAAAGTGCATGATATGGACTGAACTTTTGTTGTATGTATAGATGCATCCAAGGAAAGATTGGGTGATGTGCTTTCCCAAGAAGGTAGATTGGTTGTGTATGCTTCTAGGAAGTTAAAACCCCACGAAAAGGACTATGAAACTCATGACTTGGATTCGGTAGCAATAGTTCATGATTTAAGAATATGGAGACATTATATGGTGGGTCAAAAATTTTAGTTGAAAATTGATCACAATGGTTTACAACATATTTTCTCTCAAAAGAATATAAATTCAAGACAAAGGCTTTGGTCATAACTTCTAAGTGAGTACGAATTTTATATTACATATGTCAAAGGGACTCTAAACAGAGTCATTGATGCACTCATCGGAAGCCCTCATATTAACTCTGTAATTCCTTTGAAGATGGATTTAAGGGACCATATTCTCAGTGCTCAAAGAAATGATAGTTGGTGTCAAGAAGTGGAAGTTGCTATATATGGAAAACAAGCAAGGAAAACCAAGTTTGAAGGGTACTCTTATGATGAGGATGGGTTAATTGGATTCTTGAAAATAATTTATATACCACAAAGAGAAGGCCTGCATGAATTGATCTTGATAAAAGCTCACCATTCTTTATATCATGCATCCCATCCAGGTGTAAAGAAAATGTATGTTGATTTTAAACCAAATTTCTTTTGGATGGGCATGGAAAACTATGTGGCTCTCTTTGTAGAAAAGTATTTGGAATACCAACTTGTAAAGGATGAGCATTATCATCTTGCAAGATTATTACAACCTCATGACATTCATGACTCCAAATGGGAAGTTATATCGATGGAATTCATAGTAAAGTTACCATTAACTACTAGAAAACAAAACTCTATCTTGGTAGTAAAGGATAAACTCATTGAAAGTTCTCATTTCATTCCATTGAAAGATACTTATAAGGTTGATGATATGGCACAAGTTTTTATCAAGGAGATTGAGAGACTTCATGGTTTAAGAAAACCAACTTTGACAGAGCCTCTATGTTTACCAAGATATTTTGGACTGGATTCCAAGTAGCCCTCCATACTCGAATTAATTTTATCACAACATATCATACTAAGACTAATAGTTAGACAAAGAGGGTGTATCAATTTTTGGAAGACATGCTTTGCATGTATGTTATGGATCAACAAACCAAATGGGAAGAACACCTTTCATTAGAGGATTTTTCCTATAATAATAGCTACCAGAGTTCTATTGGCATGACACCTTTTGAACTATTGTATCATAGATCTTGCATAACTCCCTTTGGGACATATTGGAAGACATAATTTTGGTGGGACCCGAGATCATTTAGGAAATGGAAGAGAAAGTATCCTTAATTAGACAAAGATTGAAGGAAGCTCAAGATCGTCAAAGAGATACGTTTATGCACATAGAAGGGATTGTAGCTATGAAGTGGGGGATCACATATTTCTATGATTTAAACCCAAGAAAAGTTCCATAAAGTATTATAAATGATCCAAACTTTCTCCTTAGTTTGTGGGACCTATTGAAATCTTGGAAAAGATTGGACCTGTAGCATATTGTATTGATTTGCCACCAATATTGCATATATCCATAAAATCTTATGCATTTGTTTTGAGTCAGTATATTTCTTATGTATCTCACATTTTGGATTGGAAACAATGGAATCATTTGCAGGTCACAGACAAGGGGTTCTTAAGGTAGAACCAATATGTATATTGGACCATCGCACTCAATAGCTCAAGCATTGTCTAGTGGACCAAATAAATGTCCAATGGCATATTTATAGTCTGAGTTCTACCACTTGGGAGGATGCAACATCTATGCACCTTAAATATCCATTATTTGTTTTTGTTTACTTAAAAAACTTTGAGCCAATGTTTTGTTTCAAGAGGGGAAGTGTGTAATGCTCTCCTGCGTGAACCTGATAGAACTTCTTGGTTTCTTTTTCCATGGTTGATGTGCACTAACATATGATTTAAATAAGGAGGAGTTTTATATGATGTTTTGGACATATTATCGATTGTATTTTTTTATGTGTGTATATATTGTTATCTATGTACATGGATATATGATTGATTTGCATATGGTATCAGAGTCGGTTTCAACACTAGACCTTTGGGTTTCATACTTATTATAATATTGATTGGGTGGAAGTTTGTAATTTTTTGGAATAACATTATGACAATGTGTTGATTGTCCGCACATGTACAAAATGGTGAGGTGTCATCTAGGAAACGGTCTATAAATAAAAGGGGAAACCATGGAAATGGGGGGAAAAGAGAGAAAAAATGGGAAATGCTACCAAAATGTGGAATGAAGGAAGTCTTAGCCAAATTCGGAAGTAGAGCTAGATTGTTGGGGTTCTCAATTAGACAGAGGATCGTGAGTCCATGCATCTTGAGGATCTGAAAGGAAGAATTTTTCCCTAAGTAAGGTTGGGATGAAAACTGATTGGCATTTGAGAGTTGACATAGGTGAGAAGTAAGGGATTGAAGCTCTATTCTCATAGCTAAAGACAAATCTACATAGGTTGTATAGATAAATCCACACTTTCTATTATCCTTTTCCATTGCATAATACTTGGGTAGGTATTTGATTAGACCCACATGTTTTGGATTATTCTCGGTATTGAAGTTAAAACTCACAAGTTTTTTTTTATTATTATTATTATTATTATTTCACTTTGAATTCATTTTCCTATCCTTTGGGAATTCATAAATTCTATAAATTTTGTGGTAGTGTTCAATAAAGGGGATAGCTATATGGATGGGTTGCTTCTTTATAGATTCAATGATTCTTGTTATACTCGGTAGTAGTAGGGATTATTTGCTTATATGCAAATAGTATGTACTTTTGAGAGTTATCATGGTAGAGTTGTGCTCTTGATTGAAATCATTGGTTGCAAGTAATGATAGTGGTTGCAAGTAATGGTAGTATTTTCATTGCATGCATATGTGTATTGTTAATAAATAGTCAAAACTGCCCAACAAAATGTTAATAATAGTTTTAAAGTTCAAACCTATGTTTAACAAGTTTTGCATGGCAACATAGTCCCTGCCAGGTTGGAATGTGAATAAATGCACTGCTACGGCCGGAACGAGAACAGACACGTGGGAAGAAAGTTGAAGTACACGTGGTATCGATGCAGAGGATGACTTTGTGGCAGTGTGTGTGTCATGTTAATATGCGAACGAGGAAGTTTTTTCCTAGGGTGTATATAGTTTAAACATGGTACTTAGAAAAATTCTATCTAAATGATTTGCAACAATAGACAATAAAACAATTTTGAAGCATAAATATTAAAAATTTAAATACAACAGAATAGGCATAAAAGTGAAATACATTAAAGTAAAATTAAATGAAATGGTTCCAAGATCTTTCAAAGTATTTGAAGATGAGTAGGCATGAAAATGTTGCAGATAACAACACAAAAAAAATAACTTCGAAGTATGTGTGTAGCATAGACAATTTTTTTGATAGTACAACAAAGCTTTAACATTTAAAAAAGTGCACAATAGAAAATAAAACAATTATGAAGCATAGATATTAAAAATTCAAATACAACAGAATAGGCATAAAATTAAAATACATTAAAGTAAAATTAAATGAAATGGTTCCAAGATCTTTCAAAGTTTTTGAAGATGAGTAGGCATGAAAATGTTGTAGATAACAACACACAAAAAATAACCTTGAAGTATGTGTGTAGCAAGTACAATTTGTTTGTTAGTACAGGAAAGATTTAACATTTAAAAAAGTGCTATGATGTTGGTCTTTGAATGTCTTGCAACAAAGGTTCCTGGACACAATTTTAGCATTCAAATATTTCTAGAATTTGTTCCATATTTCTGTTTTTGTTCCAAACAAAGGTATTTATGAAGCATACACATTAAACATTCAAATAGAATAGAATACTAATAAAATTTAGTATTCCCGGATTAGTTTTCTTTGAAATTTATCAAAAATTAATATTGTATGTTACATATTTCTAGAATCTGTTCCATATTTCTGGAAATTTAAATGTGTTTGTCATATAGACTGGGATTGGGGCTCCCACGGACCATAAAAAGAAATAAGTACAAGAATTAGGAATGTATAAATAAGAAGTGCGCGACGGTAGAGAGGAAGACCTGAAAAGAAGAAATTGGAAGTTATGAGTGTTTGGTTAGAGTTTTGTATTTAAAGAGGTATAATAACTGGATTGATAAAGAAAACAAGATGACATCAGTATAGACTTACTATGAAGCCGATGCATTTTTGTTGTTGTCGTCGAAGGTCACTGCAATCATGTCAACCGATTGTTGCCCTTCCTGGATGAGGTTGTCCATTCTCCGTTGGAACCATTCTTCAATGTAGCTTCTCATGGGGGCCACGTTGATTTCATCTTGGACTTCTATGTCAAAAAATTTGTTTCCTAATTTCCTTAGATCCATTGAAATACTATGCAGACTCTATTCAATTTCTTCATTGTGTGTCGAATAGTCTAGTACCCAACTCTCGAGCTCATCTACACGATATTCAACGATGTTGTAAAACTTTTTGAAAGACAACCCCTTTAAAATATCAAGTTGTTCATCAAAGGCTTCTTTGGTCATTAACAAGGATTTGAGAATTAAGTTCGGGTCTTGAACCTCGTTGGTACTTCCGGCTAAGTCTATTTGGATCAAGTTTGTGAATAATTCTTCCTTTTCTAATATGGCTCATTTACATGATTCGACAATGAGCTCCAGGTTCTTAACTTTCTATTGCCAGCATGATTTTAATTTTTTGGTCCTCTTTGGGGAGGGGATATTCTCTTGTCTTCTTTTCAGATCCGAGGTGTTGATGGCATGGTTGGCAGAAGGGGTCAACACCTGTTCTCAAAAACATTAATCATTTTTTAAATTCGCCTGCAAATGTTCTTGCAAATCATTTGCCTTCTTTCAGACGGAAGTTATATTTTGTGATGTTTCCCAGGCTTCAGTAACTAGTTGCATTATTTTCTTGATGTTATTCTCTACAAGGGCACTAGACGATGCAAGGAGGGTGGGGGATACTTTTATCTTGGTTGTAGTGGTAGCAAGCACATTTTTTGCTAAAGGAATAGAAAACTCTGGGGTAGAAATGAAAGCCTCCTCAAATTCCCTGACGCGATCTTTCGGTCTGGCATTCTCCACTTCAAATCCTCCAACGGAATCATCAAGAGCATCATTGGTTACACAGTGAAATAGGGATATTTGAGATGGATGCATTTTCCTAAAGTTAATCTCTGTGCGAGATTTTCCTTTCCTATTTGTTACATCTCTCTTTTCAATGACCATATTTTTAGATTGGATGTCAAAAACAACGCTCTGGAATACAAAGGATTCGTCTTCGTAAAAAATGTCGGTCTCAATTATTTCCATTTCGGAAGGACCAACTTTGTGCATGTGCTCAGTTTCAATTTCAATTTGCAACTGTTCACTTTCAATTTCGGGTTCGTCTGCCTACCCTGCATTGTTTTTTCTCTTCTTCGTTAGTGGAAATTTGTGAGAACTATCAATTTTTATGCGAGGAGAGTTCTTATATCCTCCTCCGTTTGAAGATTTATGGGTTTCTTTCTTACTGGGGTGGGCCATTGAAGCGATGCTCTGTGATGTCGTGCTCTTAGGAGTGTTGGCGAGGGACTGGGCACTCTTCTCACCGGATACTTTTCCATGTTGTCTGTACAATTCAGTCGCGCTTTGCAATGTCTCTACCTCACAATCGCTAGAAGTAAGATTGTTGTCATCACTGTCCCTATCTTCGGTCAGACGTCTTTGGACAAAAGAGCTGCTAAAGCCAACTACTAGTAAATGTTCTCAAAAAATCCCATTAGGGTCGAACCCTTTTAGCCTTTGATCATATGTTAGGTTCAATTTCTTGAAATGGCCTGTGAATTCATCAATCTTGTTGACGTTTCTGCATACAAAGTCCCTGACTTTCGAGGGTAGAGGAATGAACTGTTTTTTTTTCTTGTCATGGAACAAATGCAACCAATGGTTGTATTGCCTTGTTATTTATGCAACAAACATATTGTCTTTGATGTGGCATGGAAGGAAAGTAGGATTTTCCGTGGATCCAAAGACCATTAGTACATTATGATTTTCCTTTTGTTCAAGTGTGCCCTTCCTGTTCAAAAATTTGGTTGTCTGGCTAGACATCCACAGAGCATCCTTCCCTAACAATAAATCTTTGAAAACTGAGACAAAGTCATTAAAAACTTCACAAAAACAATGGGAGGCCTTGTGCCTCCACAGGTCCTGGTACCAGAATGTTACTAGGTCAAATCCACAGTTTATTTTCTTGGAAAGAGACAGTTTTGGAAACGGACAACAATGCACTATTGCGAAAATCAAGTAGGATGACATATAAAATTTATTTGATTCTTTGAATCGTGACAAATGGGAATAGATTTCAATGGAAATTAGCTTCCCCCAATCAAAAATTATTTGTTCCTTGACTGTGAAGTACAAAATATAAATAATTATACGAGAAATGCTCGTCGTGGATGCATGTCTTGTTATTCTTATAAACAGCCAAGTAATTTCCTAGAATGGATTTCTAAGGAACTTACCTGCAACTTTGTGATATCTCCAGGAGCTGTTGTCGGGTCTTTGAGGAACTCGACCAAGATGTCCAGCCCGTTATCATGTTTTTCTAGGAACTGCTTGCAGTCTTTTCCTCTGAAGGATAATGTTTATTACAGGCAATTTAACATCTTGCGGAAGACCTGGGGTGACAAAGAAATGTGAGAATGGCTGCGTAGTGGAATAATTTTTTATCTTGGAATATATTTTTCGGCGCACCAAGAGACTACCTCCTTATAGTCAAAAACCTTAGGGACACAACCTGGACGAGCGATTCCAAAGGTCCAAATCACTTTGTTCTGGGCGGAACGGGATGAATAGTAAAAGTATGCCCTGGACCACTGGAATTTCTGGTCCTGATGTCCGAAGATATTTACTGTATCTCCACAAAACTGTTATCGACCTGCTACCATAAGTTTACAAGAACGTTTGTTTACTCCAAACGATAAATGAAATGAAAATTTGTAAGGGATAATATAACGCTGTGCAAAGCCTGTGAATGGGATATATCCTCGAGACTTTCGCTCATTAATGAGAATTTCTACGATTGTTGCATGATGCGTTGTTAACATTAAAGCCTGGTAATTGCACACATAGAAGTGCGAACATGGAGGATACGACAATAAGCGATTAAGCATTGTATATTTCTTGAACGGGCCAACATGACAACCCGTGTTTGAGATGAACAATCCGAAGGGACAATATAACTCTTTGCAGATCTTTGTTTAATGCGTAATAATGGGATATCTCCTTGAGCATTTCGCTCATTAATGACAATGTTGACGGTTCTTGCATGGTGATTTGTTAGCATGAAAGGTTTCTAATTGCATATTAAGAAAGAAGTACGGAGATCACGGGGACTTGAAAAAGAAGTTAAGGAGTGTCTAATTATGGAAAGCGGTCGGGCGAGCTTCAAAATAGGGTTACAAGGTACAACTATTCGAGGTGAGGGCGCGAGGGTCAAATTGTATGTTTTGGAACTTTTTGATTGCAATACACGTAACACCGAAGAGGGTATGATAGGACGGTCCAGAGGGCAATTTGTATATCATAGAAGTCCGGGTAATGTTTGCAGGACACGGAACAATGGAGATGAAAATGTTAGCCCGCCTATCTGGGAACCCGCAATCGAAAAAAAGTGGCTTAAGTATGGAATAGAGAAACAGCTCGGCGGATTCGTTTTCACTAATATATTGAAACTTGTAATATATATCGCATAAAGAGAAAATAAGAGAAGGTAAATTAATTTAAATTCGAGGAGTCGAGCTTTAATTAAATTTCATTGTCTCGTCTATGCTTTTTCTTTTTAATGGCGGTCAGTATGGATATTGCATGATGAACTATTGGCAGTAAACCTTGGTAGGGCACAGTAAACAGTGCCTAAGAATTGGATATTTCGTGAACCCGCCAACCCGAGGAATCACGAAAGAGATTCCATGAAATGGGCAAGTATGGAAAGTCGTCAGACGGGCCTCAGAATCAGGGCGACAATGGTTCCCCAAGAGACATGACTTCCAGAAGGTCAAATTGTATGTTTTTGGACTTGAATGCAAAATGTGTACCACGGAAGAGAGGATGGTCATTAATGACATGTTTAAGATTCATGCACAATGAATTTTTAGCATTAAAGCTTACCAATTGCATTTCCAAAGAGAAGGAAGGTGGCGGGGACACAAAACAACAAGTAAGGAATGGCTAATTATCGAAAGCGGTTGGTGACGCTTCGAAATAGGGATACAAGATACTTCCAACAGAGGTGAGGGCCCGAGGGTCAAATTGTATCTCTCGGGCATGATGATGCTTTCCTGTGCATAAAATGTATATAGTGGAACTCTAGGTACTACTTGCTAGTAATGGAACATTGGAAAGACAATCCTGAGCCCGCCAGTCCAGGAACCCGCAATTGAAAAAATGTCTAAGTATGAAACAGGGATACACAGTAAATGTACAATGTCATGGAAATACAACCAACTTGGGGCTAAGTATTGAAAGGAATGCGGAACGGCTGGGCTCGTGATGGGGCATTCCAGCAGACAAAGTGTATATCACGGAACTCTGGGCATTGTTTGCAAGTTGCAGAATATTCCAAACACAAATTTGAGGTTGTCAATCCAGGAACCCGCAATCAAAAAAGTGTCCAAATATGGAATAGGGAAACGTTGGCCTGGAGTTGTTTTCGCTAATATATTGAAATTTTAGCTAGCAAGATCTTCTTTGCATGTTGCTTGACAATTTTTGTAGGGATGGTTAGTCCTCGAGACTTTGTCTTATTAATAATGATCCTTACAGTTGTTGCATGATGGCGTTTTAGTATTAAACCTTTGGTGTTGCATATTTGGAAAGAAGTACAAGGATGTCCGGAACAGGAAACAATGACTAAGAATTGGAGATTTAGTGAACCCATCAACATGAGGATCCAAAATAGGGTGACAAGGTCTCCCCAGAAGACGTGAGGCCCCGACAATCAAATTGTATCACTTGGAACATTTGAATGCATAATATGTAACACAGAAGAGGGGACGATGTCGAAATCCGGTAGTCAATTTGTATATTGTCAAGGGTCAGATGCCAATTGTTTCGTACCAGTGTGTTCAGTTCTCACTAGTAAGAGCATAACTAGTGTATATTAGGAAGGACAAGAAGTTAGTGGGGATGGAAGGCAGCAACATATACTTTGAAACATTTGTGAACCGTGGTAGAGTGAAGCTTGCGAGTTCGAGGAGTCTGCAATGGAAGTGTAGATCACGAAAGTTTTGAGTGAAATATGTATATCACGAAACAAGAAGCAACAGATTTCAAAAGCGCCAACCCGACAAACGAGACCATAAAATTAGCTAAGTATGGAAAGGAACAACAGTCGGTCGGATTCATCGTGTGAGGATATAGATGGATATGAATATATGTTAGCTCGCCAATGCTGGAACCTATGATCATAGAAAGGCAACTAAGTATATAACCAAAAAGCGATAATACATGGGATTCAAAAGAAAAGGGAAAAAAGGCTAAGGAGTCCGTAGTAGAATTGTAGATCACAAAAATTTCGAGTGCAAGATATATATCATGGAACAAGAAGAATAAGAGTTAGAAAGAGCCAACCCAAAACAATGATTAAGAATTGGATATTTCATGAACCCATCCACACGAGGATCCAAAATAGGGTGAGAAGGTATCCCCAGAAGACGTGAGGCTGCGATGGTCAAATTGTATCGCTCAGAACATTTGAATGGATAATCTGTAACATGGAAGAGGGGACGATGTCAGAATCCGGTAGTCAATTTGTATATTTTGGAGGGTCGGATGCCAACTGTTTCATACCAGTGTGTTCAGTTGTCACTAGTAAGAGCATAACTAATGTATATTAGGAAGGATAGGAATTTAGTGGGGATGGAAGGCAGGGACAGATACTTTGAAACATTTGTGAACCGTGGTAAAGTGAAGCTTGCGAGTTCGAGGAGTCCATAGTGGAATTGTAGATCATGGAAGTTTTAATTGCAAGATGTATATCACGGAACAAGAAGCAGTAGTGTTCGAAAGTGCTAAACTGACAACCGTGGCCATAAAATTGGCTAAGTATGGAAAGGAACAACAATTGGTCGGATTTGTCATGTGAGGATATAGATCGAGATGAATATATGTCAGACTTCCAACACTAGAACCCGTGATCATAGAAAGGAAACTAAGTATATAACCAGAAAGTAATAATACACAGGAAGAAGAAAAGGGAAAAAGGACTAAGGAGTCTGCGGTGGAATTGTAGATGAATTTTTTTTTGAGTGCAAGATGTATATCACGGAACAAGAAGCAATAGAGTTCGAAAGCGCCAACCCAAAACAGTGACTAAGAATTGGAGATTTCGTGAACCCGTCAACATGAGGATCCAAAATAGGGTGACAAGGTCTCCCCACAAGACGTGAGGCCTCGACGGTCAAATTGTATCGATCGAAACATTTGAATGCATAATCTGTTACATGCAAGAGAGGATGATGTCGGAATCCGGTAGTCAATTTGTATATTGTGGAGGGTCGGATGCCAACTGTTTCGTACCAGTGTGTTAAGTTGTCACTAGTAAGAGCATAACTAATGTGTATTATGAAGGATAGGAAGTTAGTGGGGATGGAAGGCAATGACAGATACTTTGAAACATTTGTAAACCATGGTAGAGTGAATCTTGAGAGTTCGAGGAGTCCGCGGTGGAATTTTAAATCACATAAGTTTTGAGTGCAAGATGTATATCACAGAACAAGAAGTAGCAGAGTTCGAAAGCCCCAACCCGGAAACCACGGCCATAAAAATGGCTAAGTATGGAAAGGAACAACGGTCGTTTGGATTCATCATGAGAGGATATCGATGGAGATGAAAATATGTCAACCCGCCAATGCTGGAAGACTAAGAATTGGAGATTCCGTGAACCCATCAACATGAGGATCCAAAATAGGGTGACAAGGTCTCCCCAGAAAACGTGAGGCCCTGACGATCAAATTGTATTGCTCAGAAAATTTGAATGCATAATCTGTAACATAGAAGAGAGGATGATGTCGGAATTTGGTAGTGAATTTGTATATTACGGAGGGTCGGATGCCAACTTTTTCGTACCAGTGTGTTCAATTGTCACTAGTAAGAGCATAACTAATATATATTAGGAAGGATAGGAAGTCAGTGGGGATGGAAGGAAGTGCAAGATACTTTGAAACATTTGTGAACCATGGTAGAGTGAAGCTTGCGAGTTCGAGGACTTTGCGATGGAATTGTAGCTCACAGAAGTTTTGAGTGCAAGATGTATATCACAGAACAAGAAGCAACAAAGTTCGAAAGCGCCAACCCGACAACTGCGACCATAAAATTGGATAAGTATGGAAAGGAACGACAGTCGGTCAGATTCGTCATGTGAGGATATTGATGGAGATGAAAATATGTCAGCCTGCCAATGTTGGAACCCACGATCATAGAAAGGAAACTAATTATATAACCAGAAAGCGATAATACACGGGAAGAAGAAAAGGGAAAAAGGGCTAAGGAATCTGTGATGGAATTGTAGATGACAAAAAAATTTAGTGCAAGATGTATATCATGGAACAAGACGTAGCAGAGTTCAAAAGCACCAACTTGGAAACTGTGGGCATTAAATTGGCTAAGTATGGAAAGGAACAGCGGTCGGTCGGGATTCGAAACACAATTTTGAGTCCGTCAATCTGGGAACCCGCAATCGAAAAAGTTTCCAAGTATGGAACAGGGAAACGCTGGCTAGGACTTGTTTTCGCTAATATATTGAAATTTGTAATAGCTTTGCCATTACCTGGCAAGGTCTTCTTTGCATGTTTCTGGACACGTTCTGTAGGGATGGTTGGTTCTCGATACTTTTGCTTATTAATGACGGTTTTTACGGTTGTTGCATGATGTCATTTTAGTATTAAACCTTTGGTGTTTCATATCTCGAAAGAACTACGAGGATGTGCAGAACAAGAAATAATGACTAGGAGTTGGATATTTCGTGAACCCGCCAACGCAAGGATGCAAAATAGGGTGACAAGGTTTCCCCAGAAGACGCGAGGCCCCAACGGCCAAATTGTATAGCTCAAAAAATTTGAATGCATAATGTGTAACATGGAAAAGGGGATGATGTTGGAGTCCGGTAGTCAATTTGTATATGGCGGAGAATCGGGTGCCAATTCTTTTGTACCAGTGTGTTCAGTTGTAACTAGTAAGAGCATAACTAATGTATATTGGGAAGGAAGCGAAGTTAGTGGGGATGGAAGAAAACGACAAATACTTTGAGCGGAGTTAATGTATACGAGGATCCTGTGGTGGAATTGTAGATCATGGAAGTTTTGAGTGCAAGGTGTATATCACAAAACAATAAACAACTGAGTTCGTAAGCGCCAACCCGACAACTGCGGCCATAAAATTGGATTAGTATGGAAAGGAACAATAGTCGGTCAGATTCGTCATGTGAGGATATAGATGGAGGTGAAGATATGTCAGCCCGCCAACCCTGGAACCGAATATCATAGAAATGTGACTAAGTATATAACCAGAAAACGATAATGGACAGGAAGAAGAAAAGGCGAGTTCGTATGTGCCAACCCGACAATCGCGGCCATAAAATTGACTAAGTATGGAAAGGAACAACGGTCAGTCGGATTCGTCATGTGAGGATATAGATCGATATGAATATATGTCAGCCCACCAACCCTGCAACCCGCGATCATAGAAAGGCAACTAAGTATATAACCAGAAAGTGATAATGGATGGGAAGAAGAAATGGGGAAAGGGGCCAAGTATCTGACAGTAGAAAATCCATTTTTCGTTTATTAATGTCAATGTTTTCGAACCCCTGCTCGGTTCTCACTAGTAAAAGCATAAATTGTAGATCATGGAAGTTCTTTGGTTGCAAGATGTATATGAAGGAACATGGGACATAGGTGTTGGATACCGTGAACCCAAGACCTCATGACCAGATAACTGGCTAAGTATTGGCCAAGAGAAATTTTTGATATTTATTTCAATAGTATTCAATTAATATATATTAATAGATTATTTCTATTTCAAATGTAAATCATCTCCCAATTTGCAGGATGTTGTTCGGTTCGAATATTTCATTGCAATCACGGAAGTTTTGAGTGCAAGATGTATATAATGCAACAAGAAGCAGCGGCATGGATGATTTTAGGGGCTAAATTTTTCTCATGGGCTAATTTTCCATGGTTTTACAAAAAACGAGATTCGTTATTTTAAAAATGATTCGCCCAAATTCTATAGGATAAAATGATTTTCCCTTAAAAATCGCCAAAATTTTATAAAAACTATATAAAATCCTTAGAAATTTGAATATTTCTACAAAAATATCGCCAAACATTTATAGTTGGCATATGAACGATAACTAAGATTTGCCAAGGTTTCTACATTTTAAAATAAATTTCCATCCTTAAAATCATCCCTGAGCAGCGGAGTTCGAAAGCACCAACCCGACAACCATGGCCATAAAATTGGCTAAGTGTGGAAAGGAACAGCGGTCGGTTGAATTCGTCATGTGAGGATATAGATGGAGATGAAGATATGTCAACCCACCAACCCTGTAACCCGTGATCATATAAACGAGACTAAGTATATAACCAGAAAGCAATAATAGACGGGAAGGGGAAAAGGGTTAAGTATCACACAAAAGAAAATCTACGGTTCCTTTATTAATGCCAATATTTTCGAACCCCTCGTGAGTTTTCACTAGTTAAAGCATAATTGCAGATCATGGAAGTTCTTTGGCTGCAAGATGTATATGATGGAACAGGGGACATAGGTGTTAGATACTGCAAACCCAGGACCCAATGGCCAGATAATTGGCTAAGTTTTGTCCAAGAGGAAGTTTTTATATTTATTCCAATAGTACTCATATTAGTATATATGCATGGACATTATCAAATAGAAGAAGCTGCAATATATGCAAGATATTGAAAAGGAGCATGGCGTCAACACTTGAGTTGCCTTGTTTTAATAGTGATTAATTCATTCTATTTACGGGAGCCAAAGAATGAAAGAAGGACAGGTCCTCCGATTTCTTTCTTTAAGTATAAGGTCGACACCACATAAGTATGGCCTATGACAAATTATTCTTCCATGTAAAATGTAAGAAACAAACATAGTAGCCTTTATTTAAATTGAAGTATTGGGCAGCAAAAAGAAAAGCTTGGCATCCATGTTTAAGAATACACACACAAAAAAGTACAAAATAAAATGAAAAGCAATACCAGAGATTGGAAAACACCATAAAAATAAAAATAAATAAAAGCGTGAATATTTTATATTCAAATAATATGGGTTACAAAATACAACTGAGATTATTTGCCACAATGATTGAGATTTTGCCTGTCGTCGACCAATAAAAAATATGTACAATAATGAAGCTTGTTAACAGTCTTCTTGACGATCAAATCCTTGATTCGTAAAAACCAACAAGTTGAATATCAATTGTGGATCTTGGACTTAATTGGTGATGCCAACTAGATCTATCCCATTTTTTTGAATAACTTCTCTTCTAGATATGGCCTGCTTGCATTGGCTGGTTATTCAACATTCCATTCTTTGTCAAATATTAATTTCCCTCTGCGGTCGAAAACTTGGGCTTTAAGGTGCCTTCCTTGTAATGTTCCTGACCATTGACATCTGAGACAAATTAGAAATGTGATTCAGGCCCAATTCAAATTTGAGGGATTCGTTTTATGTGACGTCAGTTATGGGGGAAACAAATCCTGTTAGGAAACAAAAGCCGAGACAGAAAAAATTTCAAGTATGTTGTGATTGTTATTCTCCATGTATTCGATCATCTGTTTGGTTTAAAAACCTGCCTAAGGATTTGTATGTTGAACTTCTTTGTTTTATTACAGTAAATTGGAAGGAACGTCCAAGCCAGCTGCAAGATGTTCTTCTGTTGAAGTACATGACTTCTTCCGGCAGCACAGGTCTGGCAAGTGTATCAAATGCTACAGATTGCATCAGAATATATCTTTCGACGTAGGGGTGGTAGACATGGAGGCCCATAGAAATGCCTGGAGTGTTCGGAGGTGACACCAAATATAACTCCATGTCTGAATACACTCAATAGGAAATTATAAAATCAGATACCAACCAACGTGATAAAATGTATGGGCGTTTGAATCAATATTCTGAAATTACAGAACATTTTATGCCAAAATTGTAAAAAATTGACAGACAACCAGTTTCTATGTCAAATAGTGTTGAGCGACCTCTGGATGCAACAAGAGACTCAACATACAATCACCATCAGGCATCCACATAGGCGGTGACCCCAGGCTCCAGATAGCTTCGGCCTCAGACATTGACATTGGCGATGGAAATGGGAATAGTGCTACTGACTACACTGCAACAATGGGGTGAACAAGCAGGATTGTCAATGTCAAAGTACTTAAATTGCAGGATTGTCAGACCTGCAAACAACATCAACTTTAGTGTTGCTTTCTCACGAAATCTACAATGTTGGTTTGAGTCCATAAATCTTTGGACGTTGGGTGTCCTGTGCGATAATGACCTTGACATTAGGCACATGGAAGACATCTATTATCTGACATTGCAGTGTTAATGCAATTTCCATAATGAATGATGGCTCAATTGCATTGGCACAAACAATAGTAATTTTGTGATTACTCAACATCCTTGAAGGATGTGAACCCCAAACAATGCCTAAAACTTTTCGAACGGGTATCTGTTCAAAAAAATACATTGTTCTATATTTAAAAAAAAACAAAATCGTATGGTTTGAACATTTTTTTTTTTTTCAAATATCGCATAAACTGCAACAGAAGAAATGCATTTTCCCCATCCAACACAAGGGAAATAGTAGGAAGATTGACATTAGGTTGAAATAGATCTGGAAACACACCACTACATTAAGGTATCTTCTAAAGAATGAAATAAGATGATTACATGAAGGTGGTAGTAAAAGGTGATTTTCATAAACCAAACCATTACCTGAAAACGTGAAACCTCTTGCAGAAGGTGGTAGTATAAAGTAATCCTCAGAAAATGTTGCAAAGTTCATAACCCAGTTATATGTGTAGGAATAGTAAAATAAAAAATGTGCAGTAGCGATAGATAGTTGATTGTATGTGGAGTCTGTAACTACATCCAGAGGACAGTGAACAAACTTTGACAAAGAACATGGCTTTTTGTCAAGTCTGTTACCACACCCAGAAGTATCCCAGCAAACCGTGAAATAAAAACTTCTGTAATTTTAGTATGTCGTTTCATCCGCCCATACAATTTCTCTTACCCTCTTCTGGGTACATTCGTGAATGGAGTAATATTTTGCGTCATTTACGAATATCAAAGACCATTTTGCAAGCCATGGTAAGTGCGACACCCTTAACAAAGACAAATTCTTGTGTGCTCTGCAGAATTTGATGCACTTGCCAAATCTGTGTTGTTGGAAGAAACTATATACTTCAACGAGGGAGTATTTTTCACATGACCTGAAAATACCTTCCAACTCCTAGAAAGAAAACAAAGAAGATCAACAAACAAATCTCCAGGCAGGATTTTCAACCAACCAAAGCATCGAATACAAGCAGAACACCAACCAAAAGATACTTGGTTTTTTTTTTCCCCTGTCTGGGTTTCTGTTGGATAAGAGAGTTTTTTTTTTTGGCTCAAATCTCACATCACATAAAACCAATATCTCTTCTTTCATTTGGGCCTCAATGGAATCTCTAAGTTGTATTACATGTCCATGACCATGAACAATAGAATGAAGGCACCCTAAAGCCCAACTCTTTGATGATAGAGAGAAATGGAAATAAGTATTTAAAAGCAACGCTGGAGGAAGGCAGTATGATCTTCCGTAGATTTTGGTTTAATTCATCTTAGTGATAGATGCTCTCGATATTTTTGCTAATTAATGCCAATCTTTTCGAATATCTGCGTTGAATAGTGACTAATAGCACGTATTAACATTCCCATATCTGAGTAGATTCTCAAATTTGACAACATCTAACATATGCACAATATTAAAGAGGGACATGACGTCAAGGCCTCTGTGGATGACACGTTCGTTGATGGTAGAGAGGTAGTACAATATTGCACGGTTACTATGATGAAGCCTTTAAAAAACTAAAATAGCCAATTTTGTTTTTTTGCAAATTCAAAATGCAGGCAAACAAAATTACCAGATCACATAATATTCGCTTGTCTATGCATTTTAATGGGATATGCCCTCGAGCTTTCTAGTTATTAAAGCCAATATTTTCGAACTTGTCTGTTCAGTTGTCACTTTTGAAAGCATAATTGATTTCCATTGGAAAGGGAAACAGGTAGCGGGGATGGAGGGGAGTGACAAATGATTTTAAACTTTCCTGAATCCGGGAATGTGTGAACCCGCGAAACTTTGAAAACTTGCCTAAGTATGGAAAGGCTGTTGGAAATGTTTAATAGGTAGCATATGCTTGTCATTGATGGCAAGTACAACAATGAATATGGCATGGGTGCGGGAAGAATGTACAAAGGATTGTTGGCATGTTTAACAGGCAGCATAGACTTGTCATTGATGGCAAGTACAGTAGTGATGATGGCTTAAGTACAACAGTGAAGATGGAAGGGTCAGAGAGGTTAATGATCGAAAGCAGACGTCAGAATCCTTTAAGGATTCGAGGAGAATAAGCTCAGGAGGAATAGTGTTCTTATACGCGCAGGAAGCTTAGGAAAGAGACCGAGAGCCGTCGGATCTAACTCGGAAATCTCGACAGCTGTTGGATCTGGAGAAGTTGCGCAGATGTTAAGCGCAGGAGTTGGCGTGCAGAAGAAGTGATCTGAGCCGTCAGATTGGAAGCAGATACCCGTCAGCCACAGGATCTGCAGAAAGTTCATGGAGTTTAAGCCCTAGTGCGCAGAGGAGAAATCCCGGACAAGTCATTGGGATATTGGAGAGAGAATCCTAGCCGTCAGATCGAACAGGAGCTGCACAAGGTTTATCATCGGGAAAAGCCAAGGTGAAATTCTGACAGGATCTGGACCATCCATTCGTATGGACGCGTGGCAGCCAGGAGGCTTCATCGGAGATTCGGGGATCGGGACTTTGAAATGTCCAATTCACTTGACATCAAAAACCCCGAAATCGCGATATGCGATTTCGCGATTTGATCGCA